>JAGDYQ010000143.1:810037-852078 GCA_021962125.1 Bulinus truncatus
CTATCTATCTATCTATCTATCTATCTATCTATCTATCTATCTATCTATCTATCTATCTATCTATCTATCTATCTATCTATCTATCTATCTATCTATCTATCTATCTATCTATCTATCTATCTATCTATCTATCTATCTATCTATCTATCTATCTATCTATCTATCTATCTATCTATCTATCTATCTATCTATCTATCTATCTATCTATCTATCTATCTATCTATCTATCTATCTATCTATCTATCTATCTATCTATCTATCTATCTATCTATCTATCTATCTATCTATCTATCTATCTATCTATCTATCTATCTATCTATCTATCTATCTATCTATCTATCTATCTATCTATCTATCTATCTATCTATCTATCTATCTATCTATCTATCTATCTATCTATCTATCTATCTATCTATCTATCTATCTATCTATCTATCTATCTATCTATCTATCTATCTATCTATCTATCTATCTATCTATCTATCTATCTATCTATCTATCTATCTATCTATCTATCTATCTATCTATCTATCTATCTATCTATCTATATCTATCTATCTATCTATCTATCTATCTATCTATCTATCTATCTATCTATCTATCTATCTATCTATCTATCTATCTATCTATCTATCTATCTATCTATCTATCTATCTATCTATCTATCTATCTATCTATCTATCTATCTATCTATCTATCTATCTATCTATCTATCTATCTATCTATCTATCTATCTATCTATCTATCTATCTATCTATCTATCTATCTATCTATCTATCTATCTATCTATCTATCTATCTATCTATCTATCTATCTATCTATCTATCTATCTATCTATCTATCTATCTATCTATCTATCTATCTATCTATCTATCTATCTATCTATCTATCTATCTATCTATCTATCTATCTATCTATCTATCTATCTATCTATCTATCTATCTATCTATCTATCTATCTATCTATCTATCTATCTATCTATCTATCTATCTATCTATCTATCTATCTATCTATCTATCTATCTATCTATCTATCTATCTATCTATCTATCTATCTATCTATCTATCTATCTATCTATCTATCTATCTATCTATCTATCTATCTATCTATCTATCTATCTATCTATCTATCTATCTATCTATCTATCTATCTATCTATCTATCTATCTATCTATCTATCTATCTATCTATCTATCTATCTATCTATCTATCTATCTATCTATCTATCTATCTATCTATCTATCTATCTATCTATCTATCTATCTATCTATCTATCTATCTATCTATCTATCTATCTATCTATCTATCTATCTATCTATCTATCTATCTATCTATCTATCTATCTATCTATCTATCTATCTATCTATCTATCTATCTATCTATCTATCTATCTATCTATCTATCTATCTATCTATCTATCTATCTATCTATCTATCTGGCTGACAGGGAAAAAGACCGACTGACAGGATAACGGACTAACTGACAGGGTAACAGATCGACTGGCTGGTTGACAGGGTAACAGACCGACTGACATGATAACGGACTAACTGACAGGGTAACAGATCGACTGGCT
Organism: Bulinus truncatus; assembly: GCA_021962125.1. NCBI lineage: Eukaryota > Metazoa > Mollusca > Gastropoda > Planorbidae > Bulinus > Bulinus truncatus. The sequence continues at coordinate 811,610 of JAGDYQ010000143.1, forward strand.
GGTTGACAGGGTAACAGACCGACTGACAGGATAACGGACTAACTGACTGACTGACAGGGTAACAGACTGATTGACAGGGTAACAGACTGGCTGACAGGGAAAAAGATCGACTGACAGGATAACGGACTAACTGACAGGGTAACAGATCGACTGGCTGGTTGACAGGGTAACAGACCGACTGACATGATAACGGACTAACTGACAGGGTAACAGATCGACTGGCTGGTTGACAGGGTAACAGACCGACTGACAGGATAACGGACTAACTGACTGACTGACAGGGTAACAGACTGATTGACAGGGTAACAGACTGGCTGACAGGGAAAAAGACCGACTGACAGGATAACGGACTAACTGACAGGGTAACAGATCGACTGGCTGGTTGACAGGGTAACAGACCGACTGACAGGATAACGGACTAACTGACAGGGTAACAGATCGACTGGCTGGTTGACAGGGTAACAGACCGACTGACAGGGTAACAGACTGACTGACAGGGTAACAGATCGACTGACTGACTGACAGGGTAACAGACTGACTGACAGGGTAACAGACCGATTGACAGGGTAACAGATCGACTGACAGGGTAACAGATCGACTGACAGGGTAACAGACTGACTGACAGGGTAACAGACTGACTGACAGGGTAACAGACCGACTGACAGGGTAACAGATCGACTGACAGGGTAACAGATCGTCTGACAGGGTAACAGACCGACTGACAGGGTAACAGATCGACTGACAGGGTAACAGACTGACTGACAGGGTAACAAACCGACTGACAGGGTAACAGACTGACTGACAGGGTAACAGATCGACTGACAGGGTAACAGACTGACTGACAGGGTAACAGACCGACTGACAGGGTAACAGATCGACTGACAGGGTAACAGATCGACTGACAGGGTAACAGATCGACTGGCTGGTTGACAGGGTAACGGACTGATTGACAGGGTAACAGACTGACTGACAGAGTAACAGACCGACTGACAGGGTAACAGACTGACTGACAGAGTAACAGATCGACTGACAGGGTAACAGACTGACTGACAGGGTAACAGATCGACTGACAGAGTAACACAATGATCATAGGTAAATGATTGACTTAAAGACTTACAAACTGACTTACCGAAACAAAGATGTACAGACATACAGATCTATTGAACGACACAACAGACTTACTGCGTTAAAGATAAAATAGAGACTGAAATATCAACTGGTATATGAATAAATAGATAAAGATGTATGGATTGGTTGATAGATAGAGAGAAAGGCAGACAGTTTAGACAGATATTTAGTCAAATAGACATATATACATATATATATATATATACAGAGAGAGAGGGATAGAGAGAGAGAGAGAGAGAGAGAGAGAGAGAGGGAGAGAGAGAGAGAGAGAGAGAGAGAGAGAGAGGGATGCAGAGGGATAAACAAATCTAATCGTACAGATAGATTGAGAGACATACCAGTAACAGATCCCATGGTGTTGAGCTGTCCACAAGTACTGAATGCGTACGACATAAAGCTAGGTTTAAAACGAAAGAATATTACAATTAGTTTGTTGATGAGATCCCATGAAAATGTTGTGTTGTGTGAAACCATGTTGATGGATGATCGCCTGTGCTTTATTAATTCAAGCGTACGCTTGTTTACATGTGTGTGGTGATTATGCATTATCTACTGATTATTACGTGTATTCTCAGCTTCTCTTAACCTACAGTAGTAGCTGTGTCGTAGCGACCTTAACTGGCGCCCGGGGCACAATACCCTTTTTAATACCTTTTTTAGCACCCCCCTCCAATTCGAAAACCATATAGTATTATATGTAAAGTATACCATTTGACGCCCCTTTGTGATCAGCGCCCGGAGCATGATGCCCCCCCCCTGCCCACCCCTTGCTACGCCTCTGAGCAGCTCCAGGTCGCACTCACTTCTCACCAAAAAAAAAAGGGGCGGCATTTCCATCACTTTTTTTTTTTTTGAGTCCGTAAAAAGAAACAAAAGTTCATTTTGAAATCAGATCCTGGTGCAGTTAGCGCTGGTTACGTACATTAGCAACACAGTTACCCAGATTATACCAAATTATACCAACAACTTAAACGTATTTAACCAATTTTAGAGCCGTTTAATTATGTGGGCTCACTAGAAGAAGTGGCGTAGCAAGGAATGGGCAAGGGGTGGGGGCATCATGCCCCGGGCGCTGATCACAAAGGGGCGCCAAATGTTATATTTTACATAATAATATTTCGGAAATGGGGGGGGGCGCTAAAAAGATAATGTGCCCTGGGCGCGAGTTAAGCTCGCTACGTCACTGACTAGGAGACCCGCATTTATCCCCTCACCCCTATCTATCTATCTATCTATCTATCTATCTATCTATCTATCTATCTATCTATCTATCTATCTATCTATCTATCTATCTATCTATCTATCTATCTATCTATCTATCTATCTATCTATCTATATCTCCAATATAAAGACATTAATAAAATAGCTAACACAACACAGTCTTATGTAACACAAACATTTTCGTGAAACCAAAAAAAACCCTACTCTTTAGTAACAACAAATATACATTATAATGAATCGAGAAACGAAATAAAACTTTACTCTGATTCTAAAGTAACACAACTTACTCTAAAGTAACAACATAGTACTCCTTGCCCCACCCAGCCACAGGAAGCGCCGTGAAAGTCTCTGAGCTGGTGGCGCTGTTCTCCATGAGGACCAGTAGGGAGAAGGGCATTGAACCAATCAGGTGAAATGTCCATCTGTAGCCATCGACTGTGTCTGGTCTGAGGGATAAAATGAATAGTAAAGTAAAGGTCCCTTAGCCCTAAAATAGCCGTCGGGATTGTGTGTGGTTAGCACAACGCCCCAGCCGCCTTTACTTCCCCAACTTACGACAGGTACCCATTGAAAGCTGGGTGGATTGTTGGACGACTTCGAAACACATTTCAACTAAAAAAATTCCCCATGGTTCTCACCGAGGATCGAACTCAGGTCTCCCAGGTCGACAGTCGAGTATCTACACCACTCGACCCTCCGTCCAATAATGAATATGCAGTTATCAAAAGAAACACATGGGATTTTTTTTTTTTTTTATCGTAGTGTTGAAATTTCATAAAGAGCAAATTAAGGCTATCGGGTGCACGTCTTCTGTATCTCTAATACAAGGACGTTCCTAAAGATCTTCAAACTGGTAAAAGGCTCCCCCTCTGCCTTACTTTTCATTAATTGTAATGCTATCAAAGCATCGTTAACTCTTTCCGCCTTCCCTAATCCCCAGCACTTCTCTGGATGTATCTGTCTAATCCCTCTTTCCCTAATAACTAAGAACAGTTCTTCTTACACGCGTGTTTTAATCCCCCCACCTCCTCTTTTCTCCTCTCCCCCCTTTTCTTCCCCCCTTCTCAAACGTTCTATGTCCTTATCTCTATTCATCTATGTGAATAATATAAACCTCTCTTAATACACATGCATCACTCTGGCACTTTTCCAATTAATCGCAGTGCTCCGGACGATCTACAACAACTTGGGCTCTTTACCCCCCCCCCCAAGTCATTTCATATGGCAGAATAATAGGCAGCAACTCCTTTGTCCCCCTCCATTTTGAAAAATGTCATATAAGAGGGGGGCATTTGCTCCCACCCCCCTTACATTTAAAAAAAAATGTCATAAAGTTATTTGCACCCCTCCCCCGGAAAAATTTTGCCCCCCCCTGGAAAAAGTTCTAGCGACGCCCATGCAAACAGGAGTTCCGTATTCCACCCCTAATGTGGGCATGACTGATGAGACTTAACCAAGTGTTGTTTTTTTTTGTACTTAACTTAAAACTTTTCATACCCGTAATAAAGAGAAGGTTTACTGTAGTGTTTGGACACCATGGCGTCCAGTGTAAGGGTCTCGTCCACGAGCCGTTTCTTGTTGACCCTCTTCTCTGTTGTAATCCTCACCTGGGAACAAAGTGACAAGACGGCGTATACGTATAACAGTCGTCAGGTGCCCCGAGCATGGAGAACATCGTCGCTTTTTTATTCTATCTATCTATCTATCTATCTATCTATCTATCTATCTATCTATCTATCTATCTATCTATCTATCTATCTATCTATCTATCTATCTATCTATCTATCTATCTATCTATCTATCTATCTATCTATCTATCTATCTATCTATCTATCTATCTATCTATCTATCTATCTATCTATCTATCCATCTATCCATCCATCCATCTATCCATCCATCCATCCATCCATCCATCCATCCATCCATCCATCTATCTATCTATCTATCTAATCATCTATCTATCTATCTATTCTACAAAAAGCCTATTTTTATGGGAAAGTGGAGCAGCCCTTTTTATATAAATTGTGCATTTTAAAACTAGGAAATATTAATTTTTTATTATAAAGTAACCCCCTAAGATGTAGGTCTACAGTTTTGATAAAATAAGTTCAGGAACAATCTGGTTTCCAGTAAAATAGAAAGCTTTTGGGCCAAGGCACCTGATTCAACCAATAAGCATAGGGGGTACTTTTAGCATTTTTTTATGTTTAGCAAATAGTGTATATAACATTCGTAAATGTGCATTTTACAACACACATGTACAACGGACGGGACACATTGATCTTAGTGGGCCTCGACTCACTAGGTAGGCGTTCATGTGAGTATGAATACATGCGGTCGTAGGAGTGCTGCTATTGGCAGAGGGCGGTGAAAACTTTAAAAAAAAAACCCAGATGCCACGTTGGACTCACTGAGGTATTAAATGTCGACAGCATCATGAGTACAAGTCTCGGGTACCCAGTGTCGGGGTTATACTGGTCCATCATGGACGGGGTGGAGATGATGAACACCTTTCCTTCTGCAGTGCTGACACCTGGTGGGGGGGGCAATATATATATATATAAAGCCTTTCATTAACATTATAAAACTAAGTCATTGCAAACGTAAAAAAATTAATTAAAATATAGGGTCAAAATCAAACAAGGAAAAAAAAAAGATTTCATGTGCTGAGCAGTCTCTCTACAAATGGGCCCCCCGTCATAGAACATATGGGCCCAGGGCTAGTGGTCTCTATTTGACGATATATGGTTCATTCTTTTATGCCGTTCAACGTACAGTTACCAGACACAATGCAACGCCCGAGGTCAACAACCCCCTCCCCTCCCACTGTCCTGTTCAGCTATGTCCCGATGATGTCATGTCAATTAAGAAGGCCGGTCAGATGGTGTCCAGTACTGGTGTTTATTCCACACAACGACAAACAGTAATAATGTGAATGCTCGGCCGTTTTAACTCTTCATGATTAAAAAAAAAAAATGATTTTTTTATAGTGGCTTTGGCTTTAGAGAGTATAGAAATCTAGTAGTCATCTACGTACTCAAATCTATGCCAACCAGGTTAACAGTCATGAAATCTAGTAGTCATCTACGTACTCAAATCTTTGCCAACCAGGTTAACAGTCATGAAATCTAGTAGTCATCTACGTACTCAAATCTATGCCAACCAGGTTAACAGTCCTGAAATCTAGGAGTCATCTACGTACTCAAATCTTTGCCAACCAGGTTAACAGTCATGAAATCTAGGAGTCATCTACGTACTCAAATCTATGCCAACCAGGTTAACAGTCATGAAATCTAGGAGTCATCTACGTACTCAAATCTAAGCAGTCATGAAATCTCCCCTATCTGTCCGTTACTTTTACTTAGCAGTATAACAACAGATAAAACTTATAAAGGTTCGTGATTTTTGGTAGGAACTCCTTACATTTATCTATGTGTGCATGCATGTGCGTAAGTGTGTGTTTGTTTGTGTGTGTGTGTGTGTGAAACGTACCTTTTGTCCCGTGTACGTAAGTCAACAGGCACGCGAGAATCATGTAAACAGAAGTCATCCTGTGTCACTTTCTTTACGATACAAGGGCGCAGCTCAAAGTGGGTGAATAGACTTGTCACATCTCCTGTTGGTGTCTCTCAATTGAAAGTCGCATTATTGCAGTGTCGTTATTGTTAATGGAGGGGGGGCGCATCTTCTGGTTGACTAACGTCCCCTGATTATTGTTGCCAAAACAAACAAACCATTCACAATACCTATCCCGTAGGTAAAAGTGAAGAATATTTCCATAGTAATAGTCTGAGTCATAATTGTAAACAGAACAATTCTTTTTTTTTTAAACGTGCACACCAAACTGGCAGGATCGTCCTCCTGGTAGGATTTGAACTCACTTCTACCGACGGCATATCCGAATTAGCACAAAACCATTCAAGTGAATCCACCTTTTAAATAGCCTGTACCTCATGACTCATGTAGGTTGCAAATGGAGATACATAGGTGAATACTCAGGACGGAGTTGATTTCAATAATTAGGTCTCATCAAAAAGGTATAATCAATTAGTTCTAATCAAATAGGTCTAATCAATTAGGTCTCATTGAATATCAAATAGGTCTCATCAAGTAGGTATCATCAAATTGGTTAAATCGGATAGGTCTCATCGAACATGTCTAATCTAATAGGTCTTATCAATAATGTCTCATTGAATAGGTCATTTCATATAGGTTTTATAGAATAGGTATGATCGAAAAGGTCTCAATTGGACACGTGAGTAAAATCGATCAAAATGAAATAAACATTTCCGATCGAAATCACGTTAAGGTCATGTTTAAAAAAGGATATTAAGGAGGCGAATATCGATCAGTTAGAGTAGATAATTTATAACTGAAAATATTGAATATATACTTCTAAATGTTCAAAAAAGCCACATCTTTCTTGAACAATAAAATACGAAACAATTACCTGTTATGAAATAAAATGTCAGCTAACTTCCTATTTTATTTTTGAAGAAAAACAAACACAATAGGAGCCACAGTGTGAATTGCTTTTGCTGATTACTTTTTGGAAAACATAAATTTACGCACCAATTGTAGGGGTGCAAATAGTGAAGACAGTGTGCAACAAACACACTGGCGTTAGAGACCACCTCTTTGATCTATCTGCTCTAAATATTTCATGCTTGGAGTATACGACCAACAACATTGTCAAAATATTGATGCGGTGAGATCCAATAACAACTGCTGGCCTTTATAGAAAAAGAAATGACAGTTCGCCAAATATTCTAATTCCCCTAAGGCTCTGGTAGTAATTGTAATTTTACTGCTTTACCATAGAGGCTATTAGATCTAGTTAACGAATAGTATGTTCGCCTCGTTGTAATGTGTATGCGTGCGCACAGCCTAGAGGAAATCTTTCTGGCGATGCAGTAAGTGTAGACAGTTGACGATCAGTTTATGTAAAAAAGGACCGGTATATTTTTAAGTTATAGAAGTTTTTCTTGTGGAAAACAATTTTATAAACCAGATATGAAGAGTGCCGAAGACGGATGGATAGGGCTATAGGGGTAGGAGAGGGTGATAGGATGGAATCTGTGGCCGGTAGGTCGGTTAATGAACTGGTGAACCATAGAATGTGGGAATACTTTCTGGGGAGGATGGGGGTTTTGAATAAGCTGAAGGACCAACGTCATATATAGATAGATACCTCAAAAATAATTAAAGTATTAAATAAATATTTGAATTCACTTACTTTAATAAGGTTTACTTTTCTCTCAGATTTCCTTATGCACACCACTTCACAAACTAATTCAGTGGTTGAGCAATCACTTATTTAAAAAATAAAAAGAAGAAAGTGTTTGTACTTGTACAAACAAGAAGTCATATGTGCCCTTTTACTCGTATTTACGATTTCAAAAAATTCTTAAGTACTTGTACTTGTATGAGAAGTTCTTGGAACATCTCTGCTTATCCTTAGAGTATTGGTACATTTTTTTCTTTGCACAATAACTAGGAGAAACGAATCAAATCATTGGTTCAGATCATTAATGGTACAGTCACCTGTATACCCGGTCAATCAGAAATAAAAGGGGGGGGGGTGGTATCGTCGTGTCTGGAGAGCGGGGTCAGTCAAGCGACACGGCATAGTGTCCAGTTCACCTGGACAGCTGATTTGAGGTGGGGGAAATGCAGGGGTAAAAAATTTAAAAAGGGTAAAGAGGGAGGTGTGGCGGATAGGAACATTCCAGTCAGTTTAATCGATACCAATAGGTGATTGATTTAATGGACACGTCACTTTGCTGTACAATAGATAATTTTTAACACCGGCTTGACATCGAGGGATAGAACGTGCTCACATCTCGGGGATATGGTTAACATTAGGGTTTAGGGCTAGTGGTAACATACCATGGTTTGCAGTAGAAATTAGAGCTCGCGGTAACATACCATGGTTTACAGTAGAAATTAGAGCTCGTGGTAACATAACATGGTTTACAGTAGAAATTAGAGCTTGCGGTAACATACCATGGTTTACAGTAGAAATTAGAGCTCGTGGTAACATACCATGGTTTACAGTAGAAATTAGAGCTAGTGGTAACATACCATGGTTTACAGTAGAAATTAGAGCTCGTGGTAACATACCATGGTTTACAGTAGAAATTAGAGCTCGTGGTAACATACCATGGTTTACAGTAGAAATTAGAGCTCGTGGTAACATACCATGGTTTACAGTAGTGGGAAGAGAACAGTGATGATGTCGTGTGTGCACGGGGCTAGAGCTGCTAATTATGAAAGTGTCACCTGCCCGTCGTACAAAAGCATGTCTCTCTCACCAATGACTTAATGGTGCCACGTTGGGTCTACCCACAGTTAACTAAAACTGTTGTAATGAATTCTGAGTGTACAACACATCACAAATTTGTACATCTCATTATTTAATCTACGATCATTTTAAAATAAAAGTAACACAAAAAAACGCTTTTTTAATACTGGTACATTGTAGAGTTTTACTGTAAAAATAAGTTTTACTTTATTTACATTGTCTGAAAATAAATAACTTTCAAGTATGTAAATACTGAAAAGGTATTAGTATTGTATAATAAATCTTAACACATCATCTGATGAAAGGAAAAAAAAATTACTTCATGTAAAACATGAAAAAGCATGATACAAAATGTATTATAGCATACAAAAGGAATTATGTAGTAAGAAGTTTTTTGTTTGAACAAATGATATAGAAGGTTTCTAGTTATACTTAATGAATAGATCTTTTAATACATCTGGGATTCTTAACATTGGGTGAAAATATGTTTTAAAAACAATATTTGTTTGTTTGTTATTTTATATCTAGCGTTCTAGGTCGTCCAATAAATATATTGTCTAAGTACAACATCCTCTAAGTAAAACAACCTGTAAGTACAACACCCTGTAAGTACAAAACCCTGTAAATACAACACCCTGTAAGTACAACACCCTGTAAATACAACACCCTGTAAGTACAACACCCTGCCCGACCGACAGAACAAAATCATTCAAGCCAGACCTGAAATTAACAACGGATTGAGGCTAAATTTTTTGCTTGAAAGATGAATAAGTAGATAATGACGTCATATATTTAATGAATTTGGAACTGTCAGAGGCGTGACCTGCACGGGTGCACCACGCTAGAACTCTGGGATTACCGCATCGTAAAACTTGCCTATAAAAAGTACTAAAATTGATGGGGAAAATATGTGGCGAACTAACAACCCTCTTTATTACCTAATTACGGCCTTGGAATTAGTCATTTAGCAAGTGCATCTCTCATTTATGCAAATAGTAAAATCTAACAAAAAAATAATTAAAAAAAATCGTATTCATAAATTGGAAAATAAAATTATTAAAAAAATTCTCTTCGGTCGCGTATCATAAATTTTCATTTCATTTTATCTTCGCTCGCCGTAGCCGTGCTAGACCTCCACAATCATGTAGCTGTGCTAGACCACCACAGTCATGCAGCTGCGCTAGACCTCTACTGATGGGGTCACTTTCAGCGACGTCTGAGACTTGCTCTTCATCTTGGCACCCCCGTGCAGCGACCCTTTGGACCTCGAGGACTTCAGCGACTGCTGGGACCTGGACTGCGACAGCAAGGACTGCTTGGACTTGGACGCGCCGCTCTTCAGGGAGATCATCGACTTGGCAGCAGCCAGCTCTTCCTCTTCCTTTTTACTGTTGGGGGAGGGGGGGGTAAAAAAACGTAAAGCTAGTCTCAAAGGGCTCTTCGGTGCAATTATCTCTTTCTAAAGCCATGGCTTAATGCCCAGCCTTCTATAACTTTCCCCCAACCTAGGGTTGGTACTCTTTTTTTAAAGCCACACGGACCTGAAGGAATCCCGATTTTCGAAACCGAGACCCACGGGTCGAAATCGAGCGTACGACCATCCGCCGCCCCCCCCCCCCTTGCACAATAAAACAGGACCAAATATTTTATTTGGTCGCTTGTCTACGATTTTTTTTTATTGATAAAGGATTTATAAATAGTAGTTTGACACTTCATTAAGTCCGAGAAGGAAAAAAAATGGTTTTTGACTAGGGGTGAGTACATGTTCGCCGGCTTAGTATTTATACCCGTGGTTACAGAAACATAGGAATTCTACAACCAATCCGCCTTCATGGTCTTAAGGGAAGCTTGACTCATTTAACTATTTTTGGCTTGAATAATTTGAAATAAAACTGGCAAAAAAATAATAATTCTTCAAAGAATGGTACAAGATTAATGAACGATTTGCATTATAATATGTACCATTTTCAACCTGCAACGCATTGCATTCTACGTTCAAATAACAGCTAAAATAACTATATTTGTAAATATTTTAGTTGTCTTTAAGAAAAAAAAACTTCTTCAAATACATACATAAAAAAAATCATTATTTCATTTATATTGAAGACATTAAACCCAAATTCAAAAAAACAAAATGTCTGTATAAAAGTCAACAACTGTACTTAAAATATCTACCGTTTGATGACGAAATAAACAAAGATTGCAACAGGGACAATCAGGATTGCAAACATGAGAACTGTATTGTTTATGGAGCTGGCTGAAAGATAAATAATACAAGTAGTTATACAACAAAGACTTGAAGCGGAAAATTAAAATGAACTGGGCAAAACCCTTTTTGGAGTGTGTACTAAAAAATAAAGTTCGCCTTAGCCCTAAGGGGCCATCAGGGCAGACGTAGCGTAGAATTCATGTTTTTATAACCTCGGCATATGAAGGGATTGTGTGGTTAGCACAACGCCCAGCCGGCTTTACTTCCACAACTTAAGTCAGGTACCCATTTAAAGTTGGGTGGACTTGTGGGACGACTTTGAACCAAATTTCTCACCGACGATCGAACCCAAGACACTCAGTTCGACAGGCGAGTATCTACACCAATCGGTCGTCCGTCCCGCTGTAAGGCAGAGATGCAATTTCTTAAGATTCTATAAACCACTAATGGGACGGATTTCTCAGTGACCTTCTTTCATCCCCAACCATGTCCAATAGTGCAATAGCCGTGAAGGTGACATTGGTAGATGCATCGGTAACTTCAGCCACGTCCTGAAATATCATTGGTCCTCACTGGAAATCAAACCAGAGACCCATCAGGTCGACAGTCGAGGGATTTACCACACGACCACCTCTCATGACATCGTATTTAACATAGCCTACCATTGTAGCGTTATGCGTTAACGACACAGTTGACAGGCTCTCAAATGCTCGCCTTGTACTGTGCTAAAATATTGAATCTATAATTGTAGATAGATACATGAATCTACGTTTCTGGGAAAATCTCAAAGAAAACTTGGTATGTTTCGTTTAAAAAATTTTAAATAGATAGATTTTAGAAAAGACATCGAGAGGAAGAAATCTGTTTGGATGAATAAACAGACAGACCGACATATAAATAGATAGATAGACTGGTAGATAGATAAACAGATAGTCAGACAGATAAACATACAGACAGATATACTGATAGACTCATAGACATAAAGACAGACAGATATATATATATATATATATATATATAGATAGATAGATAGATAGATAGATAGATAGATAGATAGATAGATAGATAGATAGATAGATAGATAGATAGATAGATAGATAGATAGATAGATAGATAGATAGATAGATAGATAGATAGATAGATAGTCAGACAGACAGCATACAGACATATTATGTATTACGTCTGCACTCTCCGTAGACTCTCCCTATACAATCTTCACCGCATTTGTCGATACAGCTTCCGGAACAGTTGAGGCCATAGTAGTAGTGTTTGCATGCTGTGGGCAATAGTAGAACAAAGTGGGAAACAACAATCATTGATCGCCATCTTATGTACATGGTCAAAACAATCACTGATTCATCTAATGCCATCAAAGCTCTCATAATCAATTAAACAGTTTTATTTTTCGTATCAATCTATTTGCGTAAATTAAAAAAAAAAATTATTTTCATTATTTAACAATATACACAAATATCTCTCTCTCTCTCTCTCTCTCTCTCTCTATATATATATATATATATATATATATATATATATATATATATATATAACGATAATTATAAAAGCAATATTTCAGCTACACCATAACCAATATTAACAATACATCAGACCGTAGCTAATATTAAAAAGCAAACCATTGCGATCATGGGCGTATTCATGGGGGGGGGGGCATTAGCCCCCCCCCCCCCACATTTTGAAAAAATGTCATATAAGAGGGGGGGCATTTGTTCCACCCCCCCCCCCTTACATTAAAAAAAAAATTTCTTAAAGTTGTTATTTGCCCACCCCCCCTCCACCTGGACAATTTTCGCCCCTCCTCCTGGAAAAATTACTAGCGACGCCCATGATTGCGATACTGATAGCGAAATGCCAACTTACGCATCTGACAGCCATTCTCAGGACGTTGGTATCCGGCGTCACAGGACTCACACACGCCGTTCAGTTTGTTGCAGGGCTGCTCACAGTTTTCGCAGGAGTTGGAGCAGTTATCTCCCCATTTGTACTGCGGACAGTCTGAGGGGGCCGGGGGGGGGGGGGGAGAGTACATCGCAAAATAAATGATAACGAAAATTGGAGGACAAAAAGAGCTTTACTCTCCTGGTGCACAGTTGAACTGGTGAATTTTAAAACAATCCATTCATAATTTATCCATACACCAAATGTTCCCTCTAAATTTAAAAAAAAAGGATGTCTTTGACAAAAATGAAATGACTTTCAAATCAATTTGAAAGGAAATTATATATAAGAATGCAAATTAACGATAAATTAGGACTATTTAGCGAAATAAGTATCTTTATAGCACTGTTAATTGTGAACGTTGTGGCAGATGTACATTTGCAAAACATTTGCTGCCCATGAAAATTTTGAAAAATTCACCTCAGCTGCACGTTTTTTTTCCCCGCAGTACAGTAAAATAATATTTTTACCTAATTTAGGTTGTTTTTCCGTTTACGGTCATATATTGATTAACCTAAGTTAGCAGATAATTTCCTTCATTTGCAGGGCAAGATTTAGACTTGATAAGGCTCAGAGCTATTTGAGATATTGGGCCCTTTTTCTAAGTCCAATTATATTAAATGCTTGTGCCACATATTGGATTATATTTGACAACCGCTCACTTGAACTATTTTTTGGGGGCCCCCACCCCAAGAATGTGCGGTCTTCAAGCTATAACTTGTGCATTTTATACACATATGTCCTGCACTGATTTTTCGGCTGTTCCATCTATGCAACCAGCACATTAGTAACTTTAATTGAAAGTTTTAAGCCTTCCTTTTATAAATTATTGAGGAAGTGGGGAGGCCTAGATAAGATGGGGTATGTAGAATCGTTCAGAAAATGTACAACTCAGGGCCCTCTTATCACCTAATTAATTAGCAATCAAAAACTGAAAGGGGGGGCCCCTATGAGTGCGTGGGCCCTGGCACTGCTGCTTAGTCTGCTTGTCTGTTACTGTTGCTCTGGCTCTAGCCATGTAAAGCAACTAGACAATATATACCTCAGTCACAGACAGATCAATTCTTGTGTATTTCTGGGCCCTAGGAAGAAACTTCCGGAGATTTTTGTAGGCCCTGGACAAAAAAAAAAAAGGAATCCTCCAAGTATCAGATTTAATAGGAATTAGTACTTGAAGGGGTCCAATTTGCAGTTGGGGGGGGGCGAGGCCATGGTCGTTTGTTTATTCTAAAGAATGGTTCTGTTTACAGATATTCTTCGCATGACGGTCAGAAGATATTTACGTTTAAAGCATTTTTTGCCAACATGACACAGTCCGGGCTTAACGTCTATGATGGGCTGCATACAGGTCTTGTTCCCTTCATGGGCCACGCCTTCCTTGCACACCCTGCGAGAAATCCCCATTCGAGGTGCGTCATTATAACATGACACGATGAAAGCAGAGTTTTTAAAAAAATAAACCCTTTTCTAAGAAAAAAAAAATTTTTTTAATTTAATGTTGCAATAAATTGTGATCTTATTATGTTTAATCAAGTCAGTGTGCACCTAACCCTCCATTTAACTCTAGTAAAGTTTAAAACAAGCAGTTTAGTTTTACATTTTTAAAGACGCTGCCTAATGTAGAGATAGAGACATACAATGTAGCACGGTGTGCAAATAATTATAAATCCATGCACCCTTATGTACCGCTGCCTTGACCTACTAACACGCCGGAAAACAAGTTGTATTATTAAATGCAAGGGAAGCTACCCATTTATTAGTGCCTTTCCTCATAGTTAAACACGGCTTATATCCCTTAATTAGTTATGAGAATTTGTTGGACTAGTAAATGTATTTGTTTTAAAAAAAAATTATTAATTAATTACAAATTAATTATTGAATAAAGCACCGTCATGTAGCAAGAACATGTTTATAAATAATATAGAGTGCGGATTGTCAATTTAAAGTTCTGACGTTTCCGAAATCCGCCATATTTGTTGTTATTGCGGTACTGTGTGTCAGAATTTTAAGTGTTTAACTATTGAAGGGAAAATAACACAAATGGCGCATTTTCTAATGTAGTTATTAGATGACTTTGTTAATAACAATGAGGCTTTTTTTATGATATGTTTAATGTCAGTAGAAATCCTAATCAAGTCTGATACAATTAGAATCGCAACGGGTAGTATTGACTAAGGGGGCCCCACAAATCTCTCAAACTATCTAGCTAGGGCCCTTCTCCCTCCCCAAAAAAAAAGAGGGCCAGTACCCAAATGGCTATGCAGGGAATTAAAACTTGACCAACTGACCTCTTCCTGACCAGATATGGATTATTACAGTTTTCCGAGCACTCCCATCGCGTCCAGTCTTTGTATTCTCTCCGATCTAAATAAAAAACGTTTAAGTGTGGTCACAAATTTTACATTAAAAAATCATCTTTCACAAATTTTACATTAAAAAAATCATCTTTCACAAATTTTACATTAAAAAAAATCATCTTTCACAAATTTTACATTAAAAAAAATCATCTTTCACAAATTTTACATTAAAAAATCATCTTTCACTAATAGAAAAACAAATAAAAACAGCTAACAAGCAGATAGAAACCAAACTGACCCAGTAGGCATCCGGACTCCGGGTAATCGTAACCAGGGAAACAAGCCGGACATGTGCCGTAAAATTTGTCGCAATCGGTGGTGCACTGGATACATTTGTGCTTACAGTCCTCGCCAAAATATTGCGGCGGGCAGCCTGGTTTAGGAGAAAAAGATAGCAATTTTTAGCTGATTGAGTCCAGCAATGGTCACAGTTACGACGATACGTGTAGACGCAGAAAAAAAGTTGACAAAGTTAGGTCTAGCGGCGGAGAAACTGAGAGAGGTAATGTTAAATGAGAGCAATAATTGACAACATTAAGTCTAGCAGCACATTAGAAGTAACTATTGGCATAGATAAGTCTAATAACACATTAGCAGCAACTGTTAACATAGATAAGTCTGATAGCACATTAGAAAGTAACAATTGACAAAAGATAAGTCTGATAGCACATTAGAAACTAACAATTGACAAAGATAAGTCTAATAGCACATTAGAAACTAACAATTGACAAAGATAAGTCGTATAACACATAAGCAGCAACTTGTATCAAAGATAAGTGTAATAGTACATTAGAAGTAACAATTGACAAAAATAAGTCTGATAGCACATTAGAAACTAACAATTGACAAAGATAAGTCTAATAGCACATTAGAAACTAACAATTGACAAAGATAAGTCTAATAACACATTAGCAGCAACTGTTAACATAGATAAGTCTGATAGCACATTAGAAAGTAACAATTGACAAAAGATAAGTCTAATAGCACATTAGAAGCAACTATTGACAAAGATAAGTCTAATAGCATATTAAAAGTAACAATTTACAAAGATAAGTCTAATAACACATAAGCAGCAACTTGTATCAAAGATATGTGTGATAGTACATTAGAAGTAACAATTGAAAAAGATAAGTCTGATAGCACATTAGAAACTAACAATTGACAAAGATAAGTCTAATAGCACATTAGAAGCAAATATTGGCAAAGATAAGTTTAATAGCAGCAACAATTGACAAAGATAAGTGTAACAACACGTTAACAGCGAGTATTAACAAAGATATGTCTAACATCATTAATTAACAATGATAAGTCTAACAGCTTCAACAATTGACAAAGATAGGTCTGATAATGACTGTACTCATTCAAGAAAAAAAGTCTAAATAGCAGCAACTATCATTAAGGGTAAGCTCAACAGCAGCGACATAGACAAAGATAAGCCAAATGGCAACAACAAAAAAAATTACTTTGTCAAAACAGCAGCAATGTATGTCCAAGCGTAACTATTGATATGTTATATGATTAGTCATAAGAGATCTAACTGACAGATTCGTAGATCTATAAACATTTACACACACACACAAGGCAGATACCTTCGGGGCATTTGTTCACGTGGCAACTGGAATGCTTGTACTCTACGAGTGCCCCGTCACACCCTCGGTTATCCGCCGTTGGAATGCAGTCTCTGGCAAAGCAGTGAAAGGTAATCAATGAACCTGTATTGTCTCATCAAAGTGCGTTAAAGAAACACTAGACAAGAGATTTTGAAACCCATAGACGTGAAGCTTTACCTTAAGGAGATGGGTCATTACTCTTAGGGATTGTTCACATATAGAGTCACGTTTAGGAGGCGGGTGTGTGTGTGGGAGGGGAGGGCGTAGGGGGGGGTCATTAATGATAAGGGATGGTAAAGAAGAGTACGATTCGGGGGGGGGGGTGTTCAAAGACAGGAAACATAAGCGCAGCGTAATAAATGAATGACCCCGATTTGGCAAATTAAGTTACAGCCTAATCCCCTCCCCCCCCATGCCCCCCCATGCCCCCCTCCGCCGCCATTCACAAAGTTTCTACCCCTGATTAGTCCTTTATTTTGTTTGTTTTTTTTTTCCTAACTACTTAGACTGGAGATGATGGCACAATTTATTGAGATAAATGTAAACAAAAAACGATTGAAATAATAGAGCGCAATTTTGTGAAAGACAACAGAGAGATCCTGGCGGCGACTGGTACCTTTGAGTAAAGGGGGTGGGAGCAGGCACGCCGAGAGGGGGGGGGCATCTGTAAGGGGGCCCGGCCGCCCCGACCATGTCAATTTTTTCACGATTCATTGTTTATTAAGGGCCCCCGCAATGATGTCCTGCCCTGGGGCCCGTGTTGGTTCTCGGCGCCCCTGGGTGGGAGGGGAACCACAAAAACCACAGAAACGCTCAGTCCAAAAAAAAAATTAAAAATATAATTTATACATGAATAAATATTGCCCCTCCCCCCCCCCCATTTATTATCTTTGGAACTCGCTCCCCGCTCTCTGACAACTGCTGACCCACTTTCACCAGTTGCTTTAAAAAAAAGCTCGATTTGCCCTGGTAAAGGGGTAACAAACACCCTATGTTTTGAGGGGTTGGGCCCAAAGGGTGCCGCATAATTCCCCTAACCATGTGATCGGTTCAGGGGCGTACCTTTTTCTGATCAGGTCTTTCACGCTGCATTGGCGGGTACATCTCCACTCTCCCCATTCGGTTAGGGTTCCAAACGCTTTTATAAGGAGAGAGATGAATGTACCATATTAGTGATTTAATTTAGCATATTCTTGTATATAATATGTCAAAGTATACATCAAAAGTATACATTAAAGTCAGTTAAAGTGGCGCCCTTAGCCCTAAAGGGTCACTGGAAGAGAGGAAGTGTAGAATTCCTCTGTTTCTATAACCTCGGCATATGAAGGGATTGTGTGGTTAGCAGTGTTTAGCACAACGCCCAGCCGCCTTTACTTCCCCAACTAAAGTCAGGCACCCATTTAAAACTTAGGTGGACCCGTGGGGCAGCAACCAAGCATTCTTTGAGATCGATTCATTGTTGGGTCTTTCTTTTTCATGGATTATATAATTTAAAACATAATTTAATGAACTCTAAATACTCTAATTACCCCGATCAATAATAAGAATTAAAAAAAAATAGTTTAAAATACTGATATTAAAAGTACATTTTTTTTTCTCTGGGATAAATGGAATTAAGAAAAATATAAGTGGTCCATCATACAGGGTACGAAGCTAGATGGAGGCAGCTGTGACTGAGACATTCAAAACCGGTTATATTAATATTTTAGGAGAAACACCAACAAAAACATTGGGCGAGTACCCCCCCTCCAATCTGTTAGCGACGCCTCCGATGTAAAACATTATTTTGGTTCTAATTACAGACGAAAGAAATAGTTTAATTTAATATAATTATGCCAAAGCTTGGATTACATAGATTAACACTGTGATATATATACAACAAAACCGGCTTGAATTAATACTATGATAAATACAACAAAACCGACTTGAATAAATTCTATGATAAATACAACAAAACCGGCTTGAATTAATACTATGATAAATTCAACAAAACCGGCTTGAATTAATACTATGATAAATACAACAAAACCGGCTTGAATTAATACTCTGATAAATACAACAAAACCGGCTTGAATTAATACTATGATAAATACAACTAAACCGGCTTGAAGTAATACTATGATATATACAACAAAACCGACTTGAATTAATACTGTGATAAATACAACAAAACCGGCTTGAATTAATACTATGATAAATACAACAAAACCGGCTTGAATTAATACTATGATATATACAACAATACCAACTTATAGGGGCAGGTGCATCCGTGACTGGTTGAAGGGGGAAAGTGAATGTGTCGCCAGTTTCGTTGGGCGAAGCAGGGGCGTTGTCCTGCGGAAAGTCAATACTGCCCTCTAGGAAGTCGGTCGTGTGGTCTGTTGGTTGATGAGAAAATAAATGATTGTACTGGACTGATAAACGGATTCACCAATTAACACAAACAGAAAGATCTATATATGTTAAGGCCAGCAAATAAAACACAAAGAGCAAGCGTATAAGATTGATCCAAGTGTAGCAACACTGGTGTTGAAAAGCAGAACATTGTAGTAAAAGAAAATTAAACTGCGGGTGTGTAAATTGTCAGCGCAACATGAAAGAACGTGTGCTGTATAATAGTGCAAAATATATTTTTTAAAGGGAGTGCCTCATAAATATTATACAATTGAATGGAAATTCAATTCTAAGTTTAAACAAATTATATTTTCTCACTTCTGCTACGAAACTACAAAATCCGATAACTTCACCATGTTTATTTCTTTCTTTCTGGTAAGCAATAAAATTTAGATTAGGGATTTGGCGGCGCTCTTACAAACAAACACACATGCACGCTTACGGCCGTTCCTGTGTATTTAGGGTTACTAGAAATAGAACTGGTTGTGGGCAAAGTCTATCCCGAAGGCACTTTTAAGCATTCTATTAAATTGGAATTAAAACTTGAAGGGTGCAGTGACCTAGATAGCCTATTTATGCGATCGTTGTTGTGCGTATGGGACAGAGAGAAAATTGAGACAGAGAGAGATTAAAAAAAAACAGAGGTTGAGAGAGATAGAAAGAGAGAGAGAGAGAGAGGGGACGGATGGTCGTGTGGTAAAGCTCTCGACTTTCGAACTGAGGGACCCTGGTTCGATCTCCGATGAGGACCAATGGATATTTCAGGTCATGGTGAAAGTCTCCGCGAGGATGAAAGAAAGGCAACCGCAAAAACTGACCCATGAGTGGTTTATGAGATTTCATCTCATCCTTACAGAGAAACAAAGCGAGAAAAAAAGAAACACAGGGAGAGAGAAACAGATATATATATATATATATATATATATATATATATATATATATATATAGAGAGAGAGAGAGAGAGAGAGAGAGAGAGAGAGAGAGAAATGGCAATAGTAACATAATTAGTGACCGGACGATAGCATCATTTTTTTTTTTTACATAATTCGATATAATTGTGTAGTCGTCTTTAAATTACCTGTTCCGATACAACTTCTGATTCCGATATATTAATATCAAAATAACTTAACTAAGATGTTTAATTGAAAAACAAAATAATAATTCCATATCAGTCCATTGATATAGTAAATCGAGTTCTCCGATAACAGTCCGACCTATAAAGTAATATACAAGTCCACAAAACTGAATTTGTAGTGAAAGACAAATCATAAAAGTCAATGTAAATGAAACAAAGAAAATTTAAGCAACAAACAATTATACTACTTACAACGCAAAAAATCATCTATTGTGCTGCTATCACCTGGGAACAAATTCAGGCAAAATATGTATGGTTAACAAGGTGCTGAAATATAATTGACAAGTGCACAGTAGCGTGCGTAAAAGGTGGACTAAGTATAATTGACAAGTTCATAGTAGGGTGCGTAAAGGTGGACAAAGCATAACTGACAAGTGCACAGTAGCGTGCGTAAAAGGTGGACTAAGTATAATTGACAAGTTCATAGTAGGGTGCGTAAAGGTTGACAAAGTATAATTGACAAGTGCACAGTAGGGTGCGTAAAGGTTGACAAAGTATGATTGACAAGTGCACAGTAGGGTGCGTAAAGGTTGACAAAGTATAATTGACAAGTGCACAGTAGGGCGTAAAGGTTGACAAAGTATGATTGACATGTTTATGGTTGATGCAAAAATGTAGAAATTCAAGTTTTCTCAGATGTTAAATGGATGGATGCATCAGGCCCAGTGATGGAGAGGGGGGGGGGAGGGGGGAAGGATCGGCACTTACTTTGTCATCTGTAAAGGGAAGGGGGGGGGGCTTCAAGCCACATCGTGTGTAAAGCAGAGTAAGGATATTAAGGATACGCTTCATTTAGTAAGTAAGTTAAGTTAAGTTTCTTTAACCCTTGGGACAGAGGCGTACCTAGGTTGGACGGAGGGGGGGGGTAGCCCAAATTAGAATGCCCCCCCCCGAGCCCGAGCTTGAGAGGGGGGGGCAACATTTTTTAACATAAAATATTAAGTGCATTATCTCATGTCACGGTGTGGAATGTGTCAAAAATGCAGCCCCCCCCCCAAAGAGTCCAAAACCCCCGGGCCTCCAAATCCATAGGTTCGCCACTGCCTTGGGAGAGGGGGGGCGGCTTGGGGGAAGATGAAATTTTTTTTGTAGCCATTGCAATAATAAGGAGTTAAATTACACGTGTTATTCAGATTGTAATTGTTATACAAAACAAAAAGAGAGAAACAAAATGGGTGGTGGTGGGTGGTTGGGGGGGGGGGGTACGATTCAAGCGCAGTAAAAATACAAGGGAAGCAACAAGGCAACGTTATCGACTAATGTCTTTCTGTTATCCAGTGACGGCCCGTTTTCATTACAGAACGTTTAAGGACAAAAGGTGAAAAGAAAACACACACACACACACACAGTTACACAAATATTAGATCGGTTAACCCAGTCCTAGTGATTCTCGAAATTACACTACGCGAGGCACAGAGTATTCCATGTGCACAATAAACTGGGCCCGGGGGCATGACTTACGGGCGTACGACTTACGGGCGTACGACTTACGGGCGTACGACCGTGTAATGGACCATACCAAGCTCAACGCTAGTGTTGTTTTAGTCCCAGGTCATATTTTAGTTTCAGTTTTTATTTCGTTTTTTCTGTAATAATTTCAGTTTTCGTCTAGTTTTAGTCTTGCTGCTAATTTTAGTTTTAGTTTTAGTTCTCGTTGACGAAAAGTCAACATTTTCGTTAACGAAGGTTTTAGTTTTCGTGAAAGAAAGCAACACTATATTTTAGTTTCAGTTTTTATTTTGTTTTTTCTGTAATAATTTCAGTTTTAGTCTTGCTTCTAATTTTAGTTTTAGTTCTCGTTGACGAAAAGTCAACATTTTCGTTAACGAAGGTTTTAGTTTTAGTTTACGTCAACGAAAACAACACTACTCAACGCATCATCCGATTACATCATCATTATTATTAATCCCGAGTCAATATTTACACGCACCTCGTTCGTAGGACCTCTGGTGGCTCTACTACCGACGCAACATAATTAGGTAATATATTTTTTTTTTGCCATTAAAGCAAATTTGTTCATCTTAAGAATCCAACTCCTTTAAATACGGCGTTTTATTATTATGACATTGATATTGTTACAACTCTTTAAATTCTGTTTATAAAATCAAAACAACACACAGGCGTGGATTCCAAGAGTATTTACTAATATCTATAAAGACAACAACAACGGCAACATGGCCACTCTCTTGCCGGCTTCTTACGTCACTCATGTACGGCGTCATCGCGTTCACTCTGTAGACTGTGCGGTGCGCACCGAAAGGGTCGTAACAATATCTATACATTGCTATCATTCTAAATGTATCAAAAGTGTTCTATTGTTTGTAAGAGATTCATGATAGTATAGTCATTATAGTTTTCCCAGACACATCACATTCATGCTGTGAGGAGTTTAGAAACGGAGGAGCGATATTTCTCTTTGCACCCCTTCGGAGGAGGGCGGAGGGGGCATCTGCAGCAATTAGCAAAAGAAACAAAAAACCGAGAATAAACCCTGCTACGCATACGTACAAAAGACCTGTCAAAGAATAAACCCTGCTACGCATACGTACAAAAGACCTGTCAAAGAATAAACCCTGCTACACATACGCACAAAAGACCTATCAAAGAATAAACCCTGCTACACATACGTACAAAAGACCTGTCAAAGACTAAACCCAGGCCCGTAACGTGCGGAGTGGGGGTGGGGCCAGGGGGCAGGGCCCCCCTGCATTTTGTCTGGCCCAACCTGCTTATTTGTTCTACTTAGTAAAATGTATTACCTGCCCCCCCCCCTTGCTATTGTCTGGCCCATGCTGTAGAATGCCTGCCTCCCCCCCCCCCCCCGTAGAAATTTCACACTACGGGGCTGACTAAACCCTGCTACACATACGTACAAAAGACCTGTCAAAGAATAAACCCTGCTACACAGGCGTACTAAACACATTGCCACGTGCATACTTGTCCAGGGGTTTAAAAATAGCACAGAAACACCATACGTGACGATGAACAACAGCTCCAACTCAATATATAGTACAATAAGTCTTTATTCTTTAATGACACGCTTGAATAAATCATCGAAACCGCAGCTAATCTCCTATAGCACTAATTCACCTCTCCCTACAAGGGGCATACACTAAGTTATTAACTGTCTCTACAATAACTGCACATCAGCTGCCAGTACACATGTTTACTCAGTCCAATTACACACACACACACACACACACACAAGGAACACACCTAAGACTGCCTCCAGTTACACTCTGATTCTCTCTCCAGACCATACATACCAGAAAGTCACTATGTGACTGACCTGTTAAATAATAAAACCTGATACGCATACTTACAAAAAGACCAGATAAAGAACAATCCGTGCTACACAGGCGTACGACAGACATGTTAGAAACCGTTCTTATAATACGTACAAAATACTTGTTTAAATCGTTCTTAGATACGTACAAATAACTTGTTAAAAACTGTTTCTTATAATACGTACAAAATACTTGTTAAAAACCGTTTCTTATAATACGTACAAAATACTTGTTAAAAACCGTTTCTTATAATACGTACAAAATACTTGTTAAAAACCGTTCTTATAATACGCAGGCCTACGACAGACTTATAAAAAAACGTTCTAATCATACGGACCACTGACTCGTAAAAAAAACTATAATAACCGTTTTGAAACATTGATACAATCTGACTAAAAATGTTAGGGAATCGTTAATCTGCAACAATGGCATCCAATACAGGATGTACCCCCCCCCCTCAATTCTGCCCGAATGACGTCATTCGATATGAAACAAGGATTGTCATGTCAGATGTGTAACACGTATTCCAGTTTTAACCACCGTGTATTATGAAATTTTTTTGTAGAGCAACATAGGTCACCAAGATAGAGTGGAACGTTTTTCGGGTCTTGTGCATGGATAGAACTATGCATAGGATAGATTGAGAACATGTGCACATTAAGGTGTTATATATATATATATATATATATATATATATATATATATATATATACTAGCTGTACCCTGCAAAACATTTGCATAGAGTTATATCCCCTTAGGCTTGATCGGCAGGCGAGGTTATTTTTTGGTTTCGGGCAGATCCGATTTTTTCATGATTGTATTTTAAACTGGAATACTGTTGTATTAATTCTTTACTTTCGATTTAACGCACACTGGAAATGAGTATTATTATATATATGATATATATATATATATATATATATATATATAGTTTAAAAAAAAAAGAGTAAAGTTCCCGAAGACCCAACTGGTCATCGGCACAAATGACAGTTAGAATTCATCTATTTCTGAAACCACGGCAAGGATTGTGTGGCTAGAACAACGCCCAGCCGCCTTTATTTCCCTGACTAATGTCAGGTACCCATTTAAAACCATCAAATAATCATCCTATAATCTTAGAGATATCTCATTTAAGTAGATCTTTTCAGTTTTATTTATTCTCTAGCTTGTACCCTGCAAAACCTTTGATAGAGCTACATGCGGTAGGCTAGGTTATTTTTTGGTTTCGGGCAGATGGTATTTTTTTTTGCATGATTTTTTTATTACTATTGTTTAGGTTTGACGATTTTAAACTGGAAGACTATATGTATTAATTATTTATTTTTCGAATTGACGCAGAACCAACACCGCTATTATTTATATAGATTTTTTTTTTATGTGGCGACAAATCACATTATTAAAAAACCAACAGTAACATTTTGATGCATGACAAAGAAAAATAACTCGATTCTTAAAAAAAAAAATATTGCCCTAATCCTAGGGCCCCTAAAATTGTAAATCCGGCCTTGTGAACATGTTCCTAGCCCTCCATACCCCAGGCCCATAGCAGGCTGGCGCTCCCCCCCCCCTGCGTTTTGTCTACCTTCCCCCTGCTTATTTGTTCTACTTAGTAAAATGAATTACCTGCCCCCTTCCCTGCTATTGGCCTGGCCCCTTCTGTAGAATGCCTGGCCCCTGCTGTAGAATTTTTCACGCTACGGGGCTGCCTCACCCATTCCCGCCACCCACTTAGGCCCACTATGTAGACCAGTATTTTTTGGGGAATCTTTAGCGACCTTTAGCGACAGCCTATGAAAATAAGGAATCGCAGATAGTACATAAAACTCAGATCACACCTATTCGTGGCCTAACACCCCCCACCCCTGGGGGGCCAATAACTCAGTCAGCCCACGCATTGAGATGAGCCTGACGCTAGTAAACTGATAAGTTTAAAATAAAATAAAAAATGTTTCATAGTCATTCTCTTCCTGATATTTTTTTTTTTTTTTAAATGTCAAACCCGTGTTCGGAATTTTATTTTATGTTGTTCTTTAAAAGAGGCCGGGTCAAGTTTCTTAGCCAACGTGAATGCAAACACAGTGGATATACCAACTTAAGTTTCTTGGCCTATGTGAAAAACAAGTAGTGATACTTTTTTTACAGTGGATAATTTAAAAAAAAAAATTGTATTACTAAAGAAAAGGAAATAGACAGCCTCAAAATGATTCATGCGAGACGAGATGATGGAGGGAAAAAACGACACGTCTGATTTGTCAGTCAATAACTGTTAAGGGGAGATAATAAATAAGAATCTGTGTACACTATGGATATTCTTATGTAAATAAATAAAAAGTAAGTAACATTTTGGTTTTAAATTAATTTAACATTAATATTGTTTTAATTTTTTTTTTTAGTTTTTATGTATTTTTCTTCCAGACTGAGGAAAAAAAAAAATCATTCGTCATGAGGGATAAAACAGCTTTCACTTCGGCTTTAAACTTTTCGGCGAGTTAAGCATATAATAAAATAATAGCGATTTGGGCGCTGCGTTAAATCGAAAGTAAAGAATTAATGCAACAGTATTCCAGTTTAAAATACAATCATGAAAAGAAAATCGGATCTGCCCAAAACCAAAAATAAACTAGCCTGCCAATCAAGCCTAAGGGGATATAACTCTATGCAAATGTTTTGCAGGGTACAGCTAGTAACATTAATTACTTATTTAAAAACTCCTTTCCATTAACATGACTTAGAATATGAAATTTAAAACAACAAACAACTTTAAAAAAAAAAACCTTTTGATATATTAGCTTTTGTTAAAATGTATTATGATACAAAAAATAAAATCAATTGATTTGGGGGTGAGGCTTACATGCAGCCCCACAAAAAGATTTCCATTTCCCACGTAAACATCATTAGTGCTTCAAAAAAAAAATACACTTGGTTTTTCTTTCCCCTTGTTATTTACGGTATGTGTTACGGGTCCTTATAATGATAATACTTGTAGAAGGTGTAATAATTCAGACAACTCAAATCATGAAGTTAACTCCAGTGAAGTAACATCGAACAATCCTTTAATTCTTGAACATGAACTGACATAAAGGTGAACTCAGGAGGAGTACAATAGCAAACTGTAATTATGCATCCATCTACATCGATGCCCAAAGCTAGACTCTACTAGAACATGCATCCGCATCCTATGATGCCCAGATCTCGACTCGCTATATAAAACAAACCATGTGCTCCCAACTGTTGGTTTAATATACGTCATTTGTACCAAATGACGTATACACTAAAAATCTACAATAAACTACAACACAAGATGGCGGAATGACGTCATAGCTACTGCGGTGGGCGGAGCCTACCGAATTGCGTCATCAAGCTTAGGCTATACTATTTCTCCACAGTATGTTAAAAATCAATAAGCTTATCTTAGGCTAAAGACCCAAGATTTTAAGTGAAGGTAGAGTTACACGTGAAGGGTGAAGGTATGAAGCAGTGCCTAATGACTTGAGACATTCAATACTAGGCCCAAAAGTGCACCGTTTAAAATATGTACGTAGTACATACACTATCGTTATTAACGATACGATCTTGTCTGCCCTTCCCGGATATTTCGATTTTTTGTTATAATTTATAAGTAAAGCAATGTAAGGACCTACGCATGAATATGTTACTTCTATATTATTATAAATATGTTACTTCTAAATTAATATAAATATATTACTTCTATATTATTATAAATATGTTACTTCTATATTATTATAAATATGTTACTTCTATATTATTATAAATATGTTACTTCAATATTATTATAAATATGTTACTTCTAAATTATTATAAATATGTTACTTCTATATTATTATAAATATGTTACTTCAATATTACTATAAATATGTTACTTCAATAGTATTATAAATATGTTACTTCTAAATTATTATAAATATGTTACTTCTATATTATTATAAATATTTTACTTCAATAGTATAATAAATATGTTACTTCTAAATTATTATAAATATGTTACTTCTAAATTATTATAAATATGTTACTTCAATATTATTAAAAATATGTTACTTCTAAATTATTATAAATATGGTACTTCTATATTATTATAAATATGTTACTTCTAAATTATTATAAATGTGTTACTTCTATATTATTATAAATATGTTAATTCAATATTATTATAAATATGTTACTTCAATATTATTATAAATATGTTACTTCTATATTATTATAAATATGTTACTTCAATTTTTTTATAAATATGTTATTTCAATATTATTATAAATATGTTACTTCAATATTATTATAAATATGTTACTTCTATATTATTATAAATATGTTGCTTCAATATTATTATAAATTTGTTAATTCTATATTATTATAAATATGTTACTTTTATAATATCATGAGTATGTTACTTCAGTATTGATATGACGATGTTTCTAAAAGAATTACAAAGATAGCCTCGCTATGTATGCTCATCTTTATAAAGTCAAGTACACAGAAATCTTTCAAACTTTGCTAAAATAATATTTTTTCGCTGTGTATTGTTTCCGGTTATCAAATAAAACTTTAAACTTAGGATCGGCCATTTGTTCATAAACATGAAAACTTGACATTAAAACTGATTTTTTTTTTCCCATTATCCGCTTGTAAGTATAAGCATTCATTAGATCAACAACTCATCCTCATATGTCTTGATTGTAGTGTTGTTTTTGTCCCAGGTCATATTTTAGTTTCAGTTTTTATTTCGTTTTTTCTGTAATAATTTTAGTTTTCGTCTAGTTTTAGTCTTGCTGCTAATTTTAGTTTTAGTTTTAGTTCTCGCTGACGAAAAGTCAACATTTTCGTCAACGAAGGTTTTAGTTTTAGTTTTTGTCAACGAAAACAACACTACTTGATTGTCTCCAAAACTAGCATTTATTTCTCTATGTATTTTTTTTTTCAGAGGAAAAAAAGTTCATAGTTTTCTACATGGCTCACATAGTGTATTTGCATAGAGTCGTCATGGTTACCATTGTAATGGTTGTTCTCGCGAGTTGGATCCTTTTCAATTGGCGATTCAGACACATCTACTCCGGAAACTTTGGCTGCGCAGACCCGAGAATTCAAAGGTTGAAGCGGGAACACTTCATTGATAATACACGTCTGCCTGCTGGCTTAGCGACCAATATCACCGACAAAATACTGACGGTTCTAGAGCAGATGGACGATTCTCTGGTAGAGGATAAAAAGTCCTTCATTTCATTCTTGTTTCAGCCTGTTATAAACGACCACAATTTTGAATACTTGCTAAATCCAACCACCACATGTTTGAACTCTAGAACGGACTTTCTGATCGTGGTGCCATCGGCTCCGGGGAATTTCCAGAAAAGACTTGACATGAGGCGCGGTGAGTGCGGGAAATATGCCGGAAATGCAAAGAACCACGCGAAGCTCTTGTTTTTCATAGGCCGGACGAACTCGGCGGAGAACCAGAGTAGAATCGACGCCGAGTACAACGCATTTCATGACATTGTTCAGGAGTCGTTTGAGGACGTCTACAAGAACATTCGATATAAGGCTGTATCCATGCTCAGGTGGGCCAGCACCTTTTGCCAAAGGGCCATGTACGTCATACGAAATGACGATGACGTATCCATAAATATGACGTCGGTGACAGAGTCCTTGAGACGGATAAGTCTGACGTACTCGAATTTCATTGCGGGTCGAATGCGGGTGAATGACAGGCCGGCAAGAAACGTGAACAACAAAGCGTACCTCCCCGTGGGGGAATACCCAGCCCCGTCGCTCCCGCCTTTCGCCTTGGGCGGACTTCTGGGATACCCCATGCTGACGGTTGAACTCTTGTACCAGGCCGCGCTGAGAGTCAAACCGATATGGCTGGACGATGTGTATATCACCGGCATATGTGCGCAGAAAGTTGGCGCAAAATTGCTGAACGACTCTGCTTTCATATTCACACACATTGATGTTGGAAATTGGGACCAGTAGAACCAGGTTTAAGAAATATGCATTATCCATGAGGTTCTAATGTAATGGTACCGTGACCATATAAGTATGTCCACTCGTTTGTTTTTCCATTATAGACATGTTAAGACAGTTGTTAAAGCTATTTGCATTAAAAGTCTTACACGACACATGCGCTAACGTCGGCCCCCGGGCCGAGTAGGACCGTTTATACTGTTTTACCGGGGCCGCGATCAACCTCTATTCGCCCAATGAGTTCAATACCATTTCACATTTTAATTATAAACATTTATATTTAACGATGAAAACGCTGCATCCATTAGCTCTTCAATTTGGCAATGCTGCAACCCGTTGAAACCCCATTGAAGTTTTGCCCATCCCTGGATGGATATTTCGAAATGTTGATCCTGGAGTTAAAAATTCCCCCCTTATTTTTCTTAAGTGAATACACCTGAAGATAAAAGAATTACTTCTGATATTGAAGTTATTTCATACACAAATGATTTGGCATTTTAGTTTCTTTTTTTTATTTTTTTTTGCTAAAATTGGACAAATAGCACAACTAATTGCACTTTTAAATTTCTTTATTATTATTTATATGAATGTGTGAAATCTATTCTTAGACTGGGTTTTTTGTTTGAAAAACTAATGGGATAGATTCTATGTATTCATTTTAACATTTTATGTGTGTTTATACTTAAATGTGTGCACGCATATTTATACTTTATGTGTTTACGCGTGTTTATACTTTATGTGTGCTTAAACTTTATGTATGTGCGCGTGTTTACCTATATATATATATATATATATTTACACACGAGCAAGGGTGTGAAATAAATAACAGACCAACATGAAGATAGGCCTATGGAGAAAACTTACCGAACGGAAATGCCAAATCTTCGTCAGACATGGAGTCCGTACTTTGCGTGTCATCGTCTGTAAAGATTTATAGAATGAAAACTCAAGTTACCCTCCCCTGTTCTGACGGCGCGTATAAATTACGCCAGCGTTCCGTTAATCAACACAGAATATTGATACATCTGAACAAATCTAGTGAACAATACCGAGCGTGCAGGTAAATCATTTGCTTACAAAAATTACTAGTTTAAATCAAGTATTATAGATGGAAATAAAATAAATAAAATAAAATACATGCTAACTAACTGCATGCTCGTACATTTTTTTACGCAGTAGTGGAGCTGTGACGTTCTAGTGTGCAAAGGGAGGGGGGAGTTGGGGGGGGGGAAACCAAGGGTGGTGGTGGTGTTTAAAAGAGTTGGGGGGGGGGAGGGAAAAAAAAACAGCGTCCGTGAGGAAATAT
The DNA here is from genome assembly GCA_021962125.1 of Bulinus truncatus. NCBI lineage: Eukaryota > Metazoa > Mollusca > Gastropoda > Planorbidae > Bulinus > Bulinus truncatus. The sequence goes on from JAGDYQ010000143.1 coordinate 842,490, forward strand.
GAATTGGACTGTTTAATGAAGTTTAACCAGTTAACATAATCAGACTATCAGTGAACACGTATAGTTTCCCATACAAAGAAGCTTGAGACAGATTTACTATCAGGGATGCGTGACCAGATTTATCAGCACATAAATCTTGAGTACTCTGTACTCACCTGTCCAATCTTTCACCTCTTCATTTACCTGCCCCATCTTTCATTTCTCCTCTCACCTGTCCCATCTTTCATATCTTTATTCACCTGCTCAATCTTTCATATCTTCTCTCACCTGTCCACTCTTTCATATCTGTATTCACCTGTCCCATCTTTCACCTCTACATTCACTCACCTGTTCCGTCTTTCATCTCTTCATCCACGAATCCATCACAATCATTGTCCAGCAAATCACCTTCGGTCATCGTGGACACAGACTGGACACACTCCTATGTTTAAATAAATAAAAAAATAGCCAGTAATTAAGCAGCAGCAGCATTTTATAAGGTACACAGATTGACTGCACCATCGCTGGATTCATGATTATAAACGAATTCACTACTGATTGGCAAGATATTTGAAGCATCATGCTGACTGATTGTCCAAGCTAAGTGAAGCACCTTTGCTGACTGATTGCCCAAGGTTAGTGAAGCATCTTTGCTGACTGATTGTCCAAGCTAAGTGAAGCATCTTTGCTGACTGATTGCCCAAGCTAAGTGAAGCATCTTTGCTGACTGATTGTCCAAGCTAAGTGAAGCATCTTTGCTGACTGATTGTCCAAGCTAAGTGAAGCATCTTTGCTGACTGTCCAAGCTAAGTGAAGCATCTTTAAATACATGAAAACTTAGATGCCAACCTAAGGAAAGAAGGGAAAGGGATTTGACCGCTGGTCGATGCTTATGACCAGCCATGAAGGAGGCATCGTTTCCTTTTTAAATATCAAAAACATAGAAATTGATGCGGACAAACCTTGTCGTTGATGTTGGAGGATATGAACCCGGCCGAGTGCATGTAGGTGGACGTCTCGCTCTGCCCGTGAACGTAGCACCCGAATCTCGTCTTCGTTGAGAAAAGGGTCATGGTCGCGTTCTTCCTCGCCTCGAATTCGTAAACCTGCCAGGCTTGAAACGGGGGGTACATAATGAGTGGGGCGTGGTCCCCGGTCACTTGCCTTTAGTAGTGTATAGAAAAAAACAACAACTCAAACAGAGATAAGGTAATGAAGGTGAAGAAAGATTGGGGTTTATCTAACGTTAAACATTGACCAGTCGCTGACCAGTCGCTGACCAGTCACTGACCAGTCGCTGACCAGTCACTGACCAGTCACTGACCGGTCGCTAGATCTTAATATAAACCCCCCCCCAAAAAAAAATCAATCAATCTCAGTTTAAATCAATCGATCTATAAATCAGGTAACTAATCATTCTATATATATATATGTTTACCTCCCAACAGGACCGGCCTTGGGCCGATTAGACTGAATGCTCCAAATTGGGCCCCGCGCCTGACATGGACCCCACAATTAACATTTAGCAGTAATAGAGACATTTGTAATTGTATACAACAATTTAGTAGAGGGGCCTTGCAAGCATCCGTTTAATTGGGCCCCGCAATTCGTAAGGCGGGCCCTGCCTCCCAATCACTCCAACTATATATCTCTTTACATCTATCCATAGCTCCCTTAGCCTCAAATGGGCCATCGGGGAAACGGCGTTTAAAGGGATTTCGTGGTTAGCACAACGCCTATTTGCCGTAACTTCTTCAACTAATTGCCTTGGTTATCACAGAGGATCGAACCCAGGGCTCTGTGTTCGACAGTCAAGCAGTTCCGCTCGTCTCTACTATAGCTGTCTACCTATCTTACTTTTATTGCACACACACAAACATTTAATAAAAAGCGGGACACAAATCTGTGAATTTTAATTTTTTTTTATCTTGGTTGCCTATTAAGAGTTAATCCGTTGAGGGAAAAAAATCTTTTTCTATTAAGATAAGAAATCTTTTAAAATGGCGCCCGGTAGAAACTTAATAAAGCAACTGATTGAAACGAAGGCAGGGTTTTCGATCAAGCACCCTGGGCGTGCGATCGGGGCCCCAGCAGGCCCGTAGCGTGCGGGGGGCCAGGGGACCGGCACCCCTTCGTTTTGTCTGCCCCCCCCCCTGCTTTTTTTGTTTGTCTAAGTAATATGTATTAGCTGCCCCTCCCACTGCTATTACCTGGCCCCTGCTGTAGAATGCCTGGCCCCTGCTGTAGAATTTTCACGCTACGGGGCTGGGCCCCAGACTAGTGAGGGGACCCAGAAAGCTTAAATTTATACATTTATACCCTTTTTTTTTTGCTGTCGTCATTTAAGTGGCCCCAATATATAAAGTCTTTTGAGCCAAGGGGCCTCGAATGATCTACGTCCGGCCATCGATAAAATAACAAACTGTTTCTACTCACGAGACTATCGAGTTATCCGGTGTGGAGTTTAAGTATATACTTTTTATAGTGTGGACCAGAGCCACCGGTGCGACAAATAGCACGTAATGCTTCATTTCTGTTGGCGGTATCCTGTGGATGCAATGGACCACCATTAGCCATCACTGTAAAATGTGCATAGACAGGGTGTGTATGACTGGTGTATGTGTGTATGAAGTCCCTGTAAGGATGAGATGAAATCTCTTAGATCCTATAAACCAGTAACGGGATTGTTTTTTTTTTGTTTTTTTTTTTACGGTGCCCTTATTTCATCACCACTATATTCGATAGTGCACTGGTCTTGGAGGCAGCACAGGAGATATAGAGGGGAACTTAACCATAACTTGATAAATCCATTGGTTCTCACCGGAGATAGAACCAGGGACCCTCAGGTCGACGGTCGTGCCCATTAAATAGGAATACTACTCGGCTGTCTGAGCTCCATCCCCCCCCCACCATGCTAAGGCGGCACCACTTTGGAAATGTATTTTCCGTTACCTATTAAGTCTACATTGACATAATTACCAGTTTTAATGAGGATTGGAGGGGGTGAGATGGGCCGCCGTTATTAAAGATTATTAAAGGGGGGGGGAATTAGATTTGCAAGCCTTGTTTTTTTACAGATAATTCGCATAGAGCCACTTAATGCAGGTTTTCCCAGGGCCCTTAATATTGTCCTTGCCCAGAGCCCTTACATTTTTCTTTTTCCAGGGCCCTAAACATTTTGATTTTCCAAGGCCCTTAAAATTTTCTTTTTCCAGGGCCCTTAAAATTGTCTTTTCCCAGGGCCCTTAAAATTTTATTTTTCCAGGGCCCTTAATATTGTCTTTTCCCAGGGCCCTTAAAATTTTCTTTTTCCAGGGCCCTTAAAATTGTCTTTTCCCAGGGCCCTTAAAATTTTCTTTTTCAGGGCCCTTAATATTGTCTTTGCCCAGGGCCCTTAAAATTTTCTTTTTCTAGGGCCCTTAAAATTTTCTTTTTCCAGGGCCCTTAATATTGTCTTTGCCCAGGGCCCTTAAAATTTTCTTTTTCAGGGCCCTTAATATTGTCTTTGCACATGGCCCTTAAAATTTCTATTGCTCCCCAAAATGTCATATGCTTAGAGTTCCCCTCCTATTATATATATATATATATATATATACAAAAAATCAATAATACTACTACTGTGTACATGGCAATATAGAGGTGGTAGAAGAGCTCCACTGGAACCACGACCACCATGCTGGGGGCCCCATCTCTACCGCCGACTTGGACACAGCTGGAGCTCTGGATGTAGACCACCTGTAAAGCGCTGGAGCTGAGCAGCCACTTGTAGTTACTTTCTTTCTATTAGAAAGTAATTGTAAAGTAGTGCGTTGTAAAGGAAAGAAAAAAGAAAATGTAAAGATGGATGGGCAAACGGACAAACACGTAGACAAACATCGACTCATTTCCTTTATCGAATCAGAATAAATTTTCTTTGCTAAACTTTAAAGATAAAAATACTTGTAAATTGTTCTCTTCCCCCCCCCCCCCCAGTTTGTATTTAATCTATTGGTTATCTTATGTCTAGAAGATCTCTACCTTCACTGCTATTGTAATGGGCACCAACTAAAACTATATATATTAACCATTATGTGAGCCTTAGTTAATTTGATTTAGGATGCACATTTAATTATGTATGACACGGTTGATATTTTAAAACTAAATACTTAAATGTATGAATATACTCCCAGGTCATGGGTGGGCTGGTTTTTTTGAATCGCGGGCTTCATTTGGGCTTTTGATGTAGACAGAAGGGCCGAACCAAAAACAGATAAAAGGTGTGCTTCATAAGCTTTTGTATGCGTAGGCAAACTAACCGACAGCCCAGGGCCCATACTTGTTAAAGAGGGCCCCTGCTTGTAAAAGAGGGTTCCTACATGTGAATAAGAGAACCTTTAAGTATTAATTATAATCATATCTGATAAGCCCGTCCCCCCCCTCACACCAATACTTTTACATAGGACAAAGCCTTTTTTATTAATCTTTGACTGGGTGGTCCTAGTTGAATGTATATATCATGGCCTTGGGCAAACTACTCATGCTTAAGCCGCCGATTATAATTATCAGTCCATTCGTGTTGTTTGAAATTTTGGGGCCCCCCATTGACCAAATACTGGCCCTGTGTACTCACTAGTTCCCACTCTCCTGGATTGATTTGAAATTTTTCCATCTGCTCACTCGCGGCTTTGAAGTTGTCGAACATCAGGACCTGGGCTTTTTTACCTTGGGCCATTATCAAGTAATGGCCCGGAGTGGAACGGCCAGTGGTTTTGAACAAAATAAATAGTTTCCCGTAAGTCTTTAAAGGAAGAAACATTTCTGAAAAAAATGAACAAAAAAAATATATTAGTACCTTTTCTGTTCCCCTTATATATATATGACTCTATCATCTTCTTTTAATTTATGTTCCCATGTAAGATACATTCTTAAGCGTGTTGCTAGTTAGTACCACATGCAGCATTTGGAGCTTTGAAGTAATTCATTAATATGGACATGAGGTCTGCATGAGGTCTTAATTGGCTAAGTGGGGGGGGGGGAGAGGAAGATATGGAGTGCCTTTCTCAACTGCGGAGCATCTTTCTCAACTGCGGAGCATCTTTCTCAACTGCGGAGCATTTGTCTAACCTGCGGAGCATTTGTCTAAACTGCGGAGCATCTTTTTCAACTGCGGAGCTTCTTTCTTAACTGTGGAGCATCTTTCTCAACTGCGGAGCATCTTCCTCAACTGCGGAGCTTCTTTCTCAACTGCGGAGCATCTTTTTCAACTGCGGAGCATTGGTCTAGCCTTACAGTTTGGGAGATCATGATAGCATCAGTTGCTGAAGAATAATAGGGGCCCTTGATTTAAAAACACCTTTGCCTATGGCCCCTTACTCCTCCTCCTAAATGAGCCTTTGCCCAGGGCTCACAATTTTACCTTTATGTAGGCCCCCCAAAATCTTTAAAAAGTAGCCGACTATCTGCAGACATAACCTTCAGATATGAGTTATTGACAGAGGCGCACTTAGGGTTGGGGGAGGAGGAGATCAAAATTAAAAAAGTCCCCCTGGGACCCAGTTTGAAGGTGGGCCCAAAAATAATTTTTTTTACATTAAATATTAAGTACATTATCTCATGTCATGGTGTCGAATGTCAAAATGCAGGGACCCCGAAAGAGGCCAACCCCCAGGGCCCCCAAATCCCAAGGTTTGGCACTGGTTACTGAGCCAAGTTAAAGCAGGACCAATGCAAACATGGACTATTGACTGCATAGGTCAAGGCTGAAAGTAGGACGCACCAACTACTGAGTTAGCAGACTCTTCTGTGTCTGCATATGAGACGCAGCTCTTGAAGTTGTTGACGGACATACAGTTGCCGCTGATCACTCCAAACGGATGTTCCCCTGTGACCTTTGACCCTGTTGATTGACATAAAGGACGGTAGGTATAGAACAAAAAAAGATAAATTTAAGACGGACATAAAAATCTCCAGATAGAACAAATTGACAGATTGAAAGATGTTCTTTAGAATGATAGCCAAATGATTAATTGGACTGTAGATAACGACGGCACTGACAGAGAGAGAGAGAAAGAGATATTAGATAGATAGATATATATATAGATATATAGATATATAGATAGATAGATAGATAAGTAGGTAGGTATGTAAGTAGGTATGTAGCTAGGTAGATAGACAGATAGGTAAGTAGGTAGGTAGATAGATATATAAGCAGGTATATAGATAGGTAGATAGATAGATTGGTAAGAAGTTGGTATGTAAGTAGATAGATAGATAGATAGATAGATAGATAGATAGATAGATAGATAGATAGATAGATAGATAGATAGATAGATAGATAGATAGATAGATAGATAGATAGATAGATAGATAGATAGATAGATAGAAAGATATATATATATAGATAGATAGATAGATAGATAGATAGATAGATAGATAGATAGATAGATAGATAGATAGATAGATAGATAGATAGAAGGAAACATAGAAAGATATTATGTAGGCAAAAAGATAGATTGATAGATAGATAGATAGATAGATAGATAGATTAGATAGATAGATAGATAGATAGATAGATAGATAGATAGATAGATAGATAGATAGATAGATAGATAGATAGATAGATAGATAGATAGATAGATAGATAGATAGATAGATAGATACGTCATAGACAGAAGACTAACAGACAAGACAATTATACCAGTGATGGAGCCTTTAGCTTCAGGTTTACCACAAGTACTTATCGAGTATGACTGATAACTGTTAGAAAGACAAAAGCAAATATATAGTAAAAAATGTTTTCAATGAGATTGTATTTGTAAATCTGCCTCCATAATTGTGTCACTATCTGTCTTCTCTGTATTTTTCCTTCGAGGTTTTTTTTTCGAAGTGTACGTGTTATGCTTAGAATGTCTTTAATTTTTTTTTGTTTGCCTCATTATCGCATAAACACAGTCCCTCTTTATTCTACCTGTAGCCACAGCTAACGGTCATAACATACTATTCTACCTGTAGCCAAGCTAACGGTCATAACATAACTATTCTACCTGTAGCCACAGCTAACGGTCATAACATAACTATTCTACCTGTGGCCACAGCTAACGGTCATAACATAACTATTCTACCTGTAGCCACAGCTAACGGTCATAACATAACTATTCTATCTATTCTATTTTTTCGAAGTGTACGTGTTATGCTTAGAATGTCTTTAATTTTTTTTTGTTTGCCTCATTATCGCATAAACACAGTCCCTCTTTATTCTACCTGTAGCCACAGCTAACGTTCATAACGTAATTATTCTATCTGTAGACCAGGAGTGGGCAAACATTTTAAATCGCGGGCCACATTGGGGTAGTAAATTTGATAATCGGCCTGGACCAAGAGCAGTTGGATGAAATAATGGCACGAATTGATATAAATTGAAGGTAAACGTTATAACACAAAAAGGCTAGTGATGTTATTCTCTCCAAAACGAGTTGGTGGTGGGCAGGATTCAACAGTTGGGCGGATCGGGATGGGGCCCGCGGGCCGCATTTCGCCCATCGGCTGTTGTTAGCCACCACTACTTACGGTAAGAGCAAAACGTTGGCGCTGTAGCCGTCCTGTAACGTGGCGTCGGAAAGGGTGATGGTGAGATTGTCAACCTTTGAACTCAGGGTGAAGGTCAACGTGTTCTTGTTCTCGTTTGATATGAACACAACAGATGCTTGAGATCTGTAAAATAGGAACCACCAACAACAAACTTGTATTATTATTGTTTCTATTATAACAAACTGACTTCAGATTTAGCCCGGTAAAGGATACGGGAGTATCGCTGACGAACTCTTCGTAACCCGACCTGCGAAACTAAGATTGTAGGCTTGAATTTTTCGGTCACGCACCAAGGTCTTTCGCAATGCCTCACTTAAACCATTAGCTTACGGGAAGGGTGGGTCCCATTTAGGCCCGTAGCGTGCGGGGGGCCAGGGGGCCGTTTTGTCTGGCCCCCCTGCTTATTTGCTCTACTTAGTAAAATGTATTACCTGCCCTCCCTGCTAATGCCTGGCCCCTCCTGTAGAATTATCACGCTACGGGGCTGGTCCCATTCATTGTTTATAGAATAATATGTACAAAAGCGATTTGGGCGCTGCGTTAAATCGAAAGTAAAGAATTAATACAACAGTATTCCAGTTTAAAATACAACCATGAAAATAATCGGATATTCCCGAAACCAAAAAAAGTAACCTAGCCTACCGATCAAAACTAAGGGGATATAACCCCATGTAAAGGTTTTGCAGGGTTACAGCTAGTAAAGGGATATTAGTCTAGCTTTTTAGAAAGACTTAAGTAATGGCACTAGAGGCGGAACTATTTATCGATGAGATCAAAATTAAAAAAGTAAAAAGTTCCCTTAATTCCAAAGGCTCATCGGGGGGGGGGGAAGATGAAGTGTGTGTGTGTGAAGTCCATGTAAAGATGAGGTAATTGCTTCTATAAACCATTAATGGAACGGTTTTTGCAGTGCCCTTCTTTCATCCCCATTATAGCCGATAGTGCAATGCCCATGGAGGCAGCACGGGAGACATATCTGGGACTTAAGCCATGATTTGAAATATCCATTGGTCCTCAGCGTACTAAAGTTGGGTACCCATTTAAAATTGGGTGGGTTTGGGGGGGGGGAGGAGTCTATTTCGTAAAATATTTTTTTTTACTGCCTAGTTGGGGGATCCAAGGAGCGTTGAGAGTTTAACTATGTGTCGTAAAGGGTTTTTGTTCAAATCCCATAATACATTATCATTTGCACTAGATTGAAATCGTGGTAAATAAAGAAAAAAAAAAGACTGCACCCTGTGTAAATATACACTAACAAACAAGCTATATTTTCAACAACTTTGAAACTATTACTTTGAAGTAAAAGCATGACTTATTCTAACTCAAGAAGTAAATATTACTGTAAAGTTGCAAAACTAATGTTTAATAAGTAGATGTATAATTTACTGTAAAGTTGCAAAACTAATGTTTGATAAGTAGATGTATAATTTACTGTAAAGTTGCAAAACTAATGTTTGATAAGTAGATGTATAATTTACTGTAAAGTTGCAAAACTAATGTTTGATAAGTAGATGTATAATTTACTGTAAAGTTGCAAAACTAATGTTTGATAAGTAGATGTATAATTTACTGTAAAGCTGCAAAACTAATGTTTGATAAGTAGATGTATAATTTACTGTAAAGTAAAAGCAAAACGAAAATTTTCAGAGAGGGAAAAAAAAAACACAGGTATATGAAGCAACAGTATCGCTTTACTATCTAGTGTCACGTGTCTGTGTCACAAAGGTTATTATGGTATTAACACAGTTTATTAAAAATAAAAACACATTTCACGCTAAGTGAACAACAAAAAGCACACTCTAATGTAACGACGGCAGCTTACTCTAAAGTTACCCACGTAGTATTCCCTTTCCCCACCCAGCCACTGGAACTGGTGTGAACGTCTCTGAACTGGTGGGGCTGGTCTCCACATGACGACGAGAGTAATGTCAACAGTTGGGAAGCAATGTGATACGTCCACCTGTAATGGCAGCCGTGTCTGGCCTGTGGGGGTACGTTTGGGGGGTGGGATGGGGGCGTGTTTATAAAATTAAACAACAACATC
>JAGDYQ010000143.1:852578-855078 GCA_021962125.1 Bulinus truncatus
AAACGTATTGTGCCCCGGGCGCGAGTTAAGCTCGCTACGCCTATGAATGTGACGAAACAAATTTCTTTAAATGTGTGAAATTTAAAACTTGTAAAAAAGAATGATGGTTTGAAGTATGCAGCTGATCTCAACCCAAATTTTTTTTACAGTAGAGCTTTGGCGGAATGGGTTGGCAACAAATTTTCTTATAACAACAACCGAAATTGACAAAAAAAAAGTTTCCAATATCTTAACAGTCCTCTGTTTATTTATTCAGGAATGGAAAAATATTCTGAGTGGAGTGTCTGGCAGTGCCATCACCACTGTAAACGGCAGGTGATGCTCAGACAGAGGTGAGAGAATCACATCAGGGTGGTCATGTAACTCTGTGTGCTCGCCTGTGTGTACTACAGCACTGCATTATCTCATCTTTAATGAACATTTATTTAATCAGTAAACAATAAGCTAGCTTAGCATGTGCTGCCAACTCGGAAGTCGTCTGACTCACTAAAATAACTTCGTGTGTGTGTTTTTATTAGTGCCCATAAACCATGGCCTAAGATAGAATGGCACAGGCTGCAGGCAGAACCGTTCATAAATTTATGCGAAAGGAACCCCCCAGAATGGATTTTTTTTGTCAGCCCAAAGTAATTGCAATATCTGCACCATTCAGCGGCGTTGGGCTGAATTCATTTATTATTTAAGGGTTACCAGGGGGCCCTTTTATGAACATCAATAGGGACCAAAAATTATCTTTGCTGACAGCAGCCTAATTTAAATTAACCTTGGGTCCTCAAAACGTAATTTTTCCAAAGTTCTCCCTAGTCAATTGCTGTCTACGTCCAAATTTGCTTTGCCTAAGGCCACCAAATGTTCCATTGTCTAAGGCCACCAAATGTTCCCATGTCTAAGGCCACCAAATAATCCCTCTTTTAGAACCACCAAATGTTCCTTTGTCTCAGGTCATCAAATGTTCCTTTGTCTAAGGTCACGACTCACGAAATGTTCCCTTGTCTAAGCCACCAAATATTCCCCTAGGCCACCAGATGTTCCCTTGTCTAAGGCCACTAAATGTTCCCTTGTTTAAAGCCACCAAATGTTCACTTGCCTAAGGCCACCAAATTTTCCCCCTAGGGACACAAAATTTTCCCTAATCAAAGGCTACCAAATGTTCCCTCGTCTACGGCCACCAAATGTTCCCTTGTCTCAGGGCCACCAAATGTTCACAAGGCCATCTGTCACCCGAACCTTCCTTTGATCCAGGCACTTAAGGAATGGTAACTAGTATGGAGAAAAATACGCTTACAATAGAACAAATAATGTCAGCAGAGATGGTCTTGTCGTTGTGACTGAATGCGTGAGGCCCATGCTGAGTCTCAGATACGGGGCCTAGAGCCACTACTGTGTATTATATGTGATAACAAAATATCATTTACCCTTAGTAGCACATACTGTATCCAGCCTCAATTTTCAAGTTTGTCGTAGCGTAACACAGTTCAGCAACTGTTTATCTGTTCATGTATTTGTCTGTTTGTTTAGACGATGTATCGAATCTGGAGCAGACGACGGGAAATGTTCCAAGTCGTTGTTAGACATGCGGGCTGACATTTGCTATCCTACCAAATGCCCAACAGGTGAGGTTCCATCATATGGTGTTCACTAATTAATCAAATGTTTAAAATATTTTGTAATATGTTACGATATATCAAACTGAAGTACATAAAAAATGAATATGTTTATATCCTACGAGAACTGAACTTGTCGGGCGGAACACCATCATTTACCTACGATACCTAATCATTAGGGAAGTTTAATAAAACTGTTGGAACATAGGATGTTCGATTAAAATGAAACAAGACAAATTCCATTCCTTTATTGTGCCATTTGATTTTTAAAAAATGCTTAAAATTTCAAATTCTTTACTTCTCTCCTATGTAAGTGTTGCTGCATGGGAGGAAGGCTACATTGGCCATTGGTTTTAAATTAGTTCAAATAATAATCTTTGATGCGGAGATGTGGGCAGGCAGAAGTGGAAGACTTTCTTGACGAGCTCCTTAGCTACACGATACACATTAAGCGATAACCTCTCTACCACCCTGTCTCTTAATTTTAATTCTGTTAAATTTTAGGATTGTTGGACAATCAATTATTTCAAATCAACTCCTTAACCCCCCCCCCCACACACATACAAACAAATTCTAAACAGCTTAGTTAAGACACCAAACTAACCCAGTGGCGTAGCGTGATGGTGGCGGCAGGGGCGGTACGCCCCGGGCGGCACTTTTTATTACTTTTTAGGGGGCGGCAAAATGTATACATTAAATTGAAATACCTAAATAAGAGGGCGGCATAATTGTTTTTACCCCCAGGGCGGCCGATAGCCACGCTACGCCGCTGAACTAACCCAATATACATTCAACCTGCCCTTGTTACAGTGTGGCTTTGTTTGTTTGTATGTTGCAGACTGCCCTGACTATAAATGGGGGCCCAATTGTAACGGCTCCTGCTCAAACTGCGCCCA
>JAGDYQ010000143.1:860078-864331 GCA_021962125.1 Bulinus truncatus
TACAAGACTTAAATGCCGGGTACTCTGGAAGGAGCGGGATGGAGAGAGCGTCCGAGAAAGACCAGCATAGCCAATATGAAGAATGGAGAGGTCATAATGTAGCGACTCTCCTTGTCCACGACTCGACAAAGAGAAGGATCGAGGAGTGGGGGGCGGGTGGTCGTACGCTGGACTGTTGACCATAGCTCTGATTTGTTTGTGCAAGACGACCAATCCCATGAGTTCATCGCCACAGGCGAAAAAATAAACAGAAGGAGAAGGGACATAATCTCACAGTTGGTGTGAAATACGAGGAGTTACCTCCCTGTATTATAGGTCAAACGACTGTGTATTTATTAGTATTTAACTCGCCCAAACGTGCTTCAGCGTCGCTGCCAATCTAGATATTTTGTTGAGAATTCTGGACATAATAAAATAGTACCTAATGATACTATCATTGAAAGATCTTGATAATTTTATTAGGTCATTTGGATATAACAATTTTTTTTATTATTTGCTATTATTTAGTATAATATATATTAACTTTTATTTCTTTTATCTTACGCTCTGCAATATTCTTAAGGGTCCATAGAGTAGACACCACCCTATACAGAAATTCATTATATTTTTAGTATAGAAGCTACACTATTCTTCGTATTCACACGAGTGGCTGTATGTACTAATTCTTCTGTATGGTACAGATCGATAATTAATATACCTGTAAATACTCCTGATGTTGTAAATCTTACAATCTTCTTCATTCATTTGAGTGTATATGCTTGAGTCTACGTTGAGAAAGACGGTACTAAATACATAAACAACAAGAAGGACATTGTGGCAGTGTGGTAGAGCGCTCGACCGGGCGTAGTATGAGCAGAGCCGTTATCGCCATGGTGGGAAGGGGGGGGGGTAAAAGGTCATCCTGCACACTTGTCAAGGTCCAAGAGCTTTGGGCAGTCTCTCTCTCTCTCTCTCTGTCTCTCTCTCTCTCTCTCTCACTTCTGGGAACTGACATAAAGACTAATGGCCAGCAAGCTACCCGACTGGGCTTTCACTAAAAACAGTTCTTTTTATTTGTGTATACATTTGCACAACAGTTGATCCCACTTTCCCTGCACCATCCTCCTTACTTTACTGCGTTAACATATACATAGATTTTAATATTTCAAGACTCTTTACTCATACCGCATTTCCTTAGTTAGAGCGCAGTCCATGTACGTCACAGCCCAGGTATTAAGTTTTAAGCTTGCAGTTTGGCTGGGATATGTTTTTAGTGCGTTATAACAATTCTTTTATAATGATGTGTACTATATAGTTTAAGATGGGCGTGAGCTAATGCCACATAAATTGAATTTTGCCAACCACGAAATATCTATACCTTTACGTTTCTCAGTTGCCAAACACATCATATATTATATGTGATCTCTAAAAAAGTGCGCAAATGAAAAATGGTGAATTGCGGCTACAATCCACACCAAGACGCACTGTGCTTATTTAGTTTATCTTGTTTTCTTTGAACAAAAAATAGAAAAAACAAAATATTGTTACGTTTTTATGTTTGCTTTTAAGTCATTAATCGGTGAGTAAATCTCGTTTAATCGTAGAGTAAATTTTTTTTATTTTTTTTTTTCAATTAAGACATCTTTGGGTCATTAGGGTTACATTTTCAACTGTTTTTTTTTCCCTCACCTATTATGAATGTAACCTTTTTTGACCTTTCTGTCCTATTGATTAAAAAAAAAATATTTCCTCTTTCTAATCGTCGTATTTATATATCACACTTAATAAATTTTTTTAATCGTATTTCTAATCGTATATTTTTATACATCTAAATTATGACTTTGTATATCAGCAATTAGAGATGTGTACACTAGGGTGATAACAAAAAAATTTTTTTTATGAAACCACTTGCAATCGAGGAACTTTTATGTGTAATTTAAGAATATCAATTGCATTTTAATTTTTTTTGAAAAAAGTTCCCCCACCTCCCCATTTTTTGGAAGAAAAAAGTGAAAAAAATATTTTTTTTTCCAAAAAAGGACATGTTTTTTTTTAGCTTAATTCAAAAGAGTATTAATAATAACTAATCAACTTTTATTAACAAATAAGATACAGAACAGTTAGTAATATGTACAGAATGTACAAGAAATGTTCAAAACATATTTTGTCCTATGAACTTCAGATTAAAAAATTCCATTTTTCTCGATTTCGCATGAAGTTCCGCCATCAGTTTCACAGCACGTTCAGCAATTTGGTTAGATCTGGGAATGTCAATTAATGACTTCTCGACTGACCAATGGGTCTTTAAACACTTAACTGCCTTCTTGCATTTTGTCTTGATGAGTGAGGTAAACAGTTCATTGAAGGACGCTTCATTGTAGTGTTGCGAATCGAACCAAGCATTTGCCCATTCGTAGCAGATGAAGTTGCAGGCAGAAGCGAGAATACTGCGCCACTCTGGTATCAGAAATAATGCTATAACAGTAAATATTGCATGTGAGTTCCATCTTGTCTTGTGTAAATTTGGTAATTTATTCCAGCTGATGCGAGGCCAACGTGGGTTCTCGCCTGTGCTAACATCTTTTGTCGCAAGAAGCGGTAATCAGTTTGAAAAGTGACATAGTTTTGTGTTAATTTGCCCATGAAGGAATAGTTGAGTTCCTGTTTGCTCATTGGCTCTTGAATAAGAAAATTCATGACATGTTTCAGAAGAAGGTCGAGTACATGGTGCTGACAGTCAATTTATTGTGGCTTCTGAAAGCCATTGCTCAAGACATCATCCTGTATGAGCTTTACAATCTCGTGCAAATGGTCAGTATTTCTGCGGTCGTGTTGCAAATTAACATACAAATATTTTCTCAAGTATCATATTCATCAATTAGCTGATGTAGTTCATTGTGAATGGCCGCGGCAGAACCACTCTCACATTTAATAATACCGAGTTTGATTTCGGTTGTTATCTTTTTCAGCAAACCTACTTGATTCTCTTCCCCTTGCACCCTTTTACCATCAAACTGGAGACAATAGGGATCTTTGCTTTGAAGTTTTTGAACAATTTTAGTTTTCATTTTCCGTCCTTCAGAGATTACTCATTTCCAGACACCCGCCTGACTTGGAACCGGCACATCATGACCCTGTTCAGCTATGGTTGCAAGAACGTCATGTGTGGAAATGTTTTTCAGTACTAGTAAACCCGCCGTTCTAGTGCTTGCTCTTTGGTATTTCGGTTTGCATTCAGAAGATGACGTTTAAGAAATAGTTGGCGACTCGGGTGAAGAAGCAGAGGTTTCAGAATCCGAAGATTTTGAGACAGTTGTATGTTTTTGTGTAGGTTTTGAGACAGTCGTGTGTGTTTGTGTAGTTTATGAGACAGTTGTGTTTGTTTGTGTAGGTTTTGAGACAGTTGTGTGTGTTTGTGTAGGTTTTGAGACAGTTGTGTGTGTTTGTGTAGGTTTTGAGACAGTTGTATGTGTTTGTGCAGGTTGTGAGACAGTTGTATGTGTTTTTGTAGGTTGTGATTGAGAAAAGCTGGATTGAGATTGAGTTTTTGATAGTCGGATTCGTTTTCTTGGGTGGAATGATTCCAAGGGGGCTTGTTTGACCATTGAATAACCAATCTTTCCTCCACTGTTAACTTGCCTCTGGTAGAGCTATTTATCCTCTGTGCTTTTCCATTCTCCATTAACGTTGGTGACATCAAATAACTGAGAAAGTGTTATCAGATGGTTTCTTTTTGTTTTTGTCATATAAATCAATTAGACCATTGAGTTTCATTCTGATTAGTGTGCTGGATAATAGTGGAAAGTCTTGAATTTCCCTCCAGAGCAATTCTATATCAGTAATCATAATTTTGATTCGATCCAGTCGCCGTTTCTGGCTATTGAACAGAAAAGTGAGTGAAGTTTCCAAGAATTTGACGGTTTGTCGGCATCCATGTGAGATTGATTAGCTTTTCAACGGATATAATTCTTGGATATCTCTTCTGTTTAGAAGACGAGGGAAGATGAGTATAGTAAATGCCTTGTTTATAAACAAATGGAAACAGACGACTGAAATGTGCTTAAAAGCAGTCTAGAAAGTCATATATAATAATTCAGTGTGAAATCGAAACCGAGCGTCAAATTGCACGATATGAGAAAACAAAAATTAAAAGGTGGGGGAACTTTTTTCAATTTAAAAAAAAAATAATGTTGCTACTGTCATCTACATACAATTGTTCCTCGAATGTTTCAGTTTCGTTAAAAAAAATGAAAATAGTTATCACCCTAGTGTAC
>JAGDYQ010000143.1:864831-880370 GCA_021962125.1 Bulinus truncatus
CGATTAAGCATCTGAATGACAAATGACAGCATGTGGATGACAAATGATAGCATCTAGATGACAAATGACAGCATGTATCAATCAAACAAACAATTAATTATGCATGTGTTCAAACAGGTTTGTTTCTTTTTTTTTTTGTTGTTTCTTTTTTTTTTTACCTTTTTGGTTGGCAGTCTCTTCATCTATGTTCCCGTCACAATCATTATCAATGCCGTCACCGGGCTTCGGTATGGTGTCAATACATTCGTCCTGGGGGAACATTAACCAACATGACAGCGGTTGACACAAGTCTTTGAATTGGGCAACAATCTATGCTAAAAACAACAACAAACCAACAACAAAACAACAACAAACCAACAACAAAACAACAACAAACCAACAACAAAACAACAACAAACCAACAACAAAACAACAACAAACCAACAACAAAACAACAACAAACCAACAACAAAACAACAACAAAACAACAACAAACTAACAACAAAACAACAACAAACCAACAACAAACCAACAAAGATCCAAAAAACAAAACAAAAACAAAACAACAACAAACCACCAACAAAACAACAACAAAACAACAACAAACCAACAACAAACCAACAACAAACCAACAACAAACCAACAACAAAACAACAACAAACCAACAACAAAACAACAACAAACCAACAACAAACTAACAACAAACCAACAACAATCCAACAAAGAAACAACAAGTTTGAAATATATATACAAGATTGATCTCCTGGTTTTATTAAAAGAGCTGGTAAAAATTAAAAAAAAACAACTAATTTAGTATAAATTTTTGTTACTCAGAAAAATAAAGCATTTTTTCGGAAATACTCTTGCCTGAGATATTACAAACATCATTCATATTAAATCACGATATATACTTTTCTTGAATCAATATGTCGATAACATTTAAACGAATTAATACCATTTTTAGGTACAAAGAAATCTATAATAATATTTGTAGCACATCATCATACTGAATTGTTGAAATGGGCCTGTAAGCTTTCTAATAGTGTATACCATCTATTAGTTTAACAATGTAGCTTTCGCTCATGTCCATCCCTCTATAAGAACCTAACTGGACATTATTTAATGATTCCAAAGGCGATTGTTGGGCTCACCACTGAAGTATTTCTCATCATTACAACCAGTGGAGAGTACCACGTTCTATGCACCATCTCTGTTATAATAACTGAAGTCTTGATGGTCATCAAGAAATGACCGCGGAAAGTAAAAACGGTTTTTTTTTTAAAAAAAGGTCAATCAATCATAATAACTAAATCATAAAAGGAAACTTCATTACTGTTACATACTATTATTATGTCGTTGTAGAACAGTCCTCCGGGGCTGAAATACGCCCCGTAACCCAGGCCGTAGAAGTAGCAGCCGAAGGCCCCGGGACCTGTGATGACGACCACGTGGCTGGACTGCTCCAACTGAAGCAGGTAGTGACGCTCGTAGACTCCACTAATACCGTACAGTTCGTCCGATAAGTACCTGAGGTAGGTGAAAGGTCAGCCAAGGTCAACACAACCAATACCTTTCATTTCGAATATTTTTGAAAACCAGAAATATGTAAAGGAGTTTTTAGGGCCTCTACATGCTATGGCGGACCATTAAATGTACTTTTATTTTGCTAGCCCCGAAGGAAAGAACGGTCTGAGGACTTGTCGGGAGCTTCGGGTTAAAATGTCTTTTGGGTCTGTCAGCGAAACCAGAGTTTTTTTTAAAGATAATTAGCATCCAAATATTTCCAGACATCGGCCGTGAGAAATTATTTACCTAGGGCCTCCAAATGTACCACAGCATAAAGTCCTAAAATGTACAACAGCCAAAAGCCCCCAAAGTGTACCTCAGCCGAAAGCTCGAAAATGTAACACAGCCTAAAGCCCCAAAATATACCTCAGATTATAGCCCCCAAATGTTCCACAACCTAAAGCCCTCCATATGTACCACATCCTAAATTTCCTCATTCACTGATATTGAAAAACTTCACGCTATATTAAGCGAGAATGAACCATCGTTTTTTCCTATTTCAACTATTTTCGCCTCCCCCCCTCATCCCCACCATTTATTCTACATAACAAACTCCCATCTCCATCTTAGCTTCAAACACAAACTTTCGGTTTTTTTTTTTGAAGTAAGACGTAAAAGCGAGTTATATAATAGATATCAAACATGCCATCATACAGCCTGATGTTTTAGGCCTATATTCTTATTTTGTAATTTAAAATAATTCAAAGCCGTATTTAATTTTTAAAAATAAATTAAAAATATCTCCGATTATTAACAGCAAATGACTTTATAAGGCTTCGAAAAAAATTAATGCCAAATATAAAAATATCTCCGATTATTAACAGACACTGCGTACTTTTTATTATTAATAATTTTAATGAAATTATTGGTATACTTGCACTGACCTATAGATATCAATTATCGCTAAAATCCTGACCCCGGAAACGGCAAAAAAAATAATAAAGTCGCGCATGCGCACATATATACGGTCTCTGAAAAAAAAATATGGAGACCGTAGTTACGGTCCCGTAGCCAGTGCGTTTCACAAAAGTTGATCCGTAAGTACAAATATAATTTGTTTTATTTTGATGAAGTAATTAACAAGTTTGCATCTCTAAAGGCGAGGAAAGGGAAGTTCTGATTTAGTTGAGATTTAACGTGACATAAAATTTAATGTAAACATAACAATTAAAAAAGTGACATATTTTCTATTTAGTTTTATTTCTTAAAATCTTTGACAGATCACAATTTTTTTTTAAAGAATAACAAAAATAGACCTTGAATTATTTATTCTTCTATTGTCGTTGTAAATTTATTTATAAATTTTTGCTAAGAATGCTGTATGTCTATAGAGGTGTCATGAGAGGGGGGACACCATGAGTTACCGCACCGGGCATGGGCGTCGCTAGGAATTTTTCCAGGGGGGGGCAAAAATTTTCCAGGGGGGGGGCAAATAACAACTTTATGACTTTTTTTTTAAATGTGGAGTGGGGGGGGGGGAAGCAAATGCCCCACACTTATATGACATTTTTTCAAAATGTAGGGGGGGGGGGGCAAATGTCCCCCCTTGCCCCCTTGCCCCCCCATGAATACGCCCATGGCACCGGGTGACACCAACCCTAGTGACGCCACTGCCCCTGGGTGGACTAAGAAACATAACGCCCTCTTGCCGTGCCGGAAAGCCCTACAGTACGGATGATATAAATATTGTACTGAACTCATGTATACAACTAAATGATCAAAATTTATTTAAGACAGACAAAACTGTGCGGTTCCATGGTGTAATGGTTAGCACTCTGGATCCAGCGATCCGAGTTCAAATCTCTGTGGAACCTGAATTTTTTTTTTTATGTATTATATTTCTCCCGAAAAGTAAACTATTAAATTGTTGTGAATAGAGCAAAAAAAAATGTCTAAAAATTATCAATAATCAGTTTCAGTTGTTTGCAAATAAATTAATCTGAAGAATGTCAATTTCATCAGTCAATTAACATTATTCTTAAAAAATATTAAAAACAATAGATTGTAACTATTTAAGGACTCTATAGCTAATTTGCAAAAAAAAAAAAAACTTGCAGGTATATTTCTATTTCTTTATGAACATTTTCACTAAAGAAATAATTAAAGTTCCCTTTAGCTCTAAAGACTCATCGGGGTGCACGGACTGTGTGTAAGGAGGAGATGGTTTTTTTATGGTGCACTTCTTTCATCCCCGCCATAGCCGATAGTGCAATGGGCATGGAGGCATCACGGGAGATATATGGGAAACTTGACCCAACAAAGACCTGAAATCGAACTGGTGCAAGTGGGGGGGGGCATTCATGCGCCGGGCGCTACTCACAGATGGGCCAAATGGTATATTTTACGTATAACTGTGAGTAGCGCCCGGACATTTTCCAGGTCTTGGCTCAAGTTCCCGATATATCTATCGTGGTGCCTCCATGGCCATTGCACTATCGTTACCGCACAACCATCCCCCCCCCTGCATCTGTCTCTATAACCTCGACCAATGAAGGGATGATGTGATTAGCACTACTCCCCAGCCACCTTTACTTCCGAAACTTAAATCGGGTACACATTTAAAGCTGGGGGGTGCAACTTGAGGGACATTTTTTACCACGGACCTGAGAAAATTATTTTGGCTTAGAAGGGTGATGGAACCCAAGGCTCTCGGGTCAACAGCCGAACGCTCTACCCCTGTCGTTGCGTATTTATTAGGTTCCATTATAAATAAATAAAAAAAATTACGGTAATCCAAATTTTAAATGATAGTTATTATATATGTGAGCATAAAAGATGCTGCAGTACTGCAGTATCGTGTGTTACTCACAGGTTTACTGTGTCTTCACTTCCAACCAAGGTGATGTTGTCGATGACGTTCTTCGTCCCAACCAACGCGGCATAGTGTTTGGTGTTCTGGTACAGGGGATTCCTGGATCAAAGACTCATGCGGTTTACAGTCAAAGTGAAACAGAGGCATCGGACATTTTGTTACAGAAGATTAACAAAAGGGTAAAAAAAAAATCTCGCATTGATATCGTTCTTCGACATCTATCTTTGGCCTTCTTAGGTGTAAAACTCTATACAGGGCCCCCCTCCACCCCCAAACATCACTGTAAGTCTCCAGCAGCGAAAGGAAAGGTAATGATGGCCGTGCGGCCGCACAGGGTGTTGAACTAGGATGGGGCGTTAAAAAAATGTTGCACATCCACGGCTCTGGCTTTGAAAATATTTTCACTTAAAATTCATCCATTTATTGGACTCCATACAGTGGCGTAGCGAGGGGATGGGGGCAAGTGGGGAGGGGGGCATTCATGCGCCGGGCGCTACTCACAGATGGGCGCCAAACGGTATATTTTACGTATATTTTATGAGGGGACGGTTGTAGTGCGGTAAAGCACTCGACTGTCGACCTGAAGGTCCCTGGTTCGATCTCCGGTGAGGACCAAGGACATTTTTCAGGTCTTGGCTCAAGTTCCCGATATATCTCCCGTGGTGCCTCCATGGCCATTGCACTATCGGCTATGGTGGGGATGAAAGAAGGGCACCATAAAAACCATCAAATTAGTCGTTTGTAAGTAAGAGATTTCATCTCATCCTTACAGGGTACTCACATACTAATATTTTATGGTTTTAGTACAAGGAATGTATAAAAATCACTGATTGTTAAATACTTTTTATTCTCTTCAATAACATCTGCAGGCTGATTTCAGCGAATGCTACAGTTGACCTGACCTGTATTGAACAAAACACTCGACTGACTTATGCAAACTTTCTCACTGGACAAAAACTGTCATGTTATCAAAATAAAAATAGCAATCAAATACACTAACTACTGATTGGACTTGTCCTTTATTCCTTTATTAAACTAGCTCACTATCCGCTTACATTCTCTACCTCTACTTTCTATAGCACTCTTTCAATTTTTTATAGCTCTTACATAATTACACTCAAGAATAACCTTTACACTTATCTATATTTGACAGTGACTGTCTGTTGATATATTTTCTGCTTATTTTACAAAGGTCGTAAATCCAGATCCGGCCAACCCGCGTAACACTTGCGCCAGTTGACTCACCTCCAAACGTACGTGTGATAAAACAGCGTGTCCGGCAGTATGAGACATATGGACGGACCCCCGGGCAGGCTCAACCTGTTGTCCTGGCACGTGGACGTGACAATGCTGGCCAGGACGATCGGCTTGGTGGCGTTGACCAATCGGCTTCCCCGCTCGAGTTTGACGCCCAGAAGGTCAATCTGTTTTACAGAGAGGAGATCAGGTCAAAAACGACGCGAACAACAACAACAACTACAACAAAACTTTTTTTTCACTTTATGTCTGCGCGTTCATCCCTGGAACAACGGCTGGCCTCATTTCAACAACAGTTGCGGACATTGTATTATTTCACTGAACCAGAATAGACGTCAGTTTGAAAAATAGGGCGATGAGAAATGAAACTGACACAAGTCATTTAAATACATTTTGAACTATAACATATCCTTAATACACCACCCAGTTAAATAGGCTTACTATAAAAATTAAAAATACATTTTTCGGGAAATCCCTGTTAAAAGGTAAATACATATGAAAACCTTTCTATACACAGCTATATGCATGTATGTTGTTTTCTTTACATTTATTCACTCCTTTACAGACTTCAAATTAAAATTATATAATATTTTATTAAATTCAATAATTTGTGTTCCAATTAAAAAAAAAAAACCCACTACATACACGTTTTTATCAAGCCTCTTATCTAGACCCAGGCCCGACACCATGCAGGCCGTCATTTTAACACCTGGGCCCAAGAGTTTTGCAGGGCCTAATCCCTTTTTGTTGAACGCGATATAATTTTAAAGATATTGTCAGAACTTATCTGAATAGCGAGAATTCCTTGCGGGGGTCGAGCTTAAATTTTAAAAACTAAAATAAATAATAATGCATATAATAGCGACTTGGGTTCTGCGTTAAATCGAAAGTAAAGAATTAATACAACAGCATACCAGTTTAAACTACAATCATGAAAAAGTCGGATCTGCCCGAAACCAAAAAAAATAACATGGCCTACCGATCAAGTCTAAGGGGATAATAACTCTATGCAAAGGTTTTGCAGGGTACAGCTAATAATATTTTAAAACGTACGTAAAAGACTCCCCCTTTCTCGTCCATCTTGAAGGTCATGAAGTCGAACTGTCTGGAGTAGTACACCCGGCCCTCGGTATGCGTCTCGACCGCTACGGCCACCAGCAGCTCGTTGGTGTTGCGCTCGTGAATGTTGACGACGTAAAATGTCGTCCCCGTCATGAACAGAGGATGCAACATTTCTGGACGATTAGATTGGACATTTCAGTGTTTGCATTCAACATTTCTGGACGATTAGATTGGACATTTCAGTATTTGCATTCAACATTTCTGGACAAATAGACCGGACATTTAAGTATTGTCTGGAACATTTCTAGACAAATAGACCGGACATTTAAGTATTGCCTGCAACATTTCTGGACACATAGACCGGACATTTAAGTATTGCATGTGACATTTCTGGACACATGGACCGGACATTTAAGTATTGCATGCAACATTTCTGGACACTTCAGATGTTTATATCTTTGATCCTATAAGCCACTAATGGGATGGTGTCTGCAGTGCCCTTCTTTCATCCTTACCACAGCCTATAGTGCAACGACCGTCGTGGCACCACGGGAGACGTGGAGGAAACTTTGATAATGACCTGAAAAAAATTTCCATTGGTTCGCACCGAAGATCGAACCCATGACCCCTCAGGTAAACAGCCGAGTCCCCCGGATAAGTAGATAATAGACCTTCCCCCCCTTAGATGACGCACACACATATAGGCTTTATATATATCGTCATATTGGTAATATTGGTAGATAATGAGAAATTTGATTGATACTGGTTATTTAATGCCACCCCGTCGAGGGGGGGGACTTAGTTCCACTAACCGGCAGCAAAGTCCCTGTTCGGGTTCAGGCCGTAGCTGTCACAGCCCTCTTCTTTCATGAAAGATGAACAGCTTCCTGTGATGGCTCCGAGTGGCTCATGACTTTCAATCAGACTGCCTTTGAGAATTAAACAAAGAGAAAAAAATAAAAGTTAAAAGTCACCGGAGGAAAAAAAATCGTTAATTTAATAAGTCATTAATTTAATAAGTCGTTAATTTAATAAGTCATTAATTTAATAAGTCATTAAGTCGTTAATTTAATAAGTCATTAATTTAAAAGTGCTCCTATGAGAGTAATAGTTCAAAAATATTGTCGCATAGTTCACTGGCCACCTCACCAACCCGAGTCATCGCCAACTACCATTTTTTTTTATGAAGATAGAAACATATTCAAATGATCTATCGAGCTACATACAAAATTAAGGGGATAAACAAACAGTCCAGTTTAGCGAAGTAGGTATAGAGAGAATAGAACTATGATGAAGTAGAGAGAGAGGGAGAGAGCGAGAGAGAGAAAGAGAGAGAGAGAGAGAGAGAGAGCTATAGTAAACTAGAAAGCGAGTTAACTGCGATCCTACCAGTAAGGGAGATAACTTTAACGTTTATGTCTAGGCACCCAGACAGTATGAACGCTTCCAGACTGTAAAAAAACAAAAATAATTTTAAAAAAATTGTTAAATTACTTTTACATATTCTTTAAGGCCTATTAAATCCAATTATGCACACATTGTGACATGTCACAACTATTTTTAGTACCCGTCGAGGTGACTGGTCACAATAGTTACTGAATTTTTTGGGTTAGGGCAGGGGTCGGCAACCTGCAGGCTCGCGAGCCGCATGCAGCTCTTTCGATGTCAAGTTGCGGCTCTTTCGATGTCAAAGTGCGGCCTAATCAAATACGACAATATTGAAACAACAATTTTAGTAGCTCTTTAAAAAATTGAGAGAGTTATAAATTATAACTTCCGTCTCTTCCGTCTCAAAAAGGTTTTGATTGCCGAACCCTGGGTTATGGCGATATATCTCATTTTTTTTTGTGTAAGTAAAACATACAAAGGTGTGCTATGTCAAAAAAGTTAGAGAGTTTTTGAGATGGGGCGATATATCACACATTTTTTTTAAATATATTGACGGTTGGGGTGATATGTCAGAAAAATTATTGCCATTTTTTGAATGCGACGATTCTATTCTATGTTCTATTCTAAATGGTTTTAAAATACTTTCATACTTTATGTTTTGAACGGTTTTAAAATAGTTTCAATTCTAGATGGTCTTAAAGCAGGTTCTTTATCTATATGCTTTTAAAAAAAAATGGTTTTGTTTATTAAGATGCTACCACCTCCTCATTCGAAACCGGAAGCTGTTCCCGTCCCTGTAGTAGATCTTGTCGTACAGCAGCGCCAGGGAACTCTGCGGACTCACGTTGAAGGTCAGCCTGACACGGTTCGGGCTATCGGTCATCATGACGACAAACGGGTGAGACCTGGGGGGGGGGGTTGAAAGAAACACGACCAATGGCAATGAAACTGAACCGGATTAGCGGATCAACAGACTTTTTTTCAGTTTTATAAGAAACTATTCGTCCCGCGTCGTAATACGCCGCCTTATCAATCAATGTAAACAGTTTTATAAGAAATGGCGAGATAGATTCTTGACCCTCTAATTATAAATTTTAAACTTTATTTCGATCCACGTAAAATTTGTTCTCGATCAACACAGTTTGAGAGCCACTTGCGCCTAGCCTAAAAAAAAAAACCAGACACCAATGAATGGTGGCTTAGAGCCCGGGGGTTGTCAACCTGCGGTACGCGTATATTACCCCAAGGTTATGCCGGGGTACGCAGCGACGTATAGTTTTCGTTTAAAATAACAAAGAGCGTGAAAAAAAAGGGTTGCCAATTAGCTGCGTGGCCTCATCAAACCAAACCGCGTGACCCAAGTATCGCATTAGACAAAAGGTAAAGCCGTCTTAGCAGATTTACATTATTCAAATCAAGTTCAATTTATACTCTCAAACTTACGCGTGAGTGTTACCCGTAGAAATACGTTCGCGAGCTGTTGAGTTAAAAGTCGGGGGGGGGGGGAGTTTGAGAACCACCGGTTTAGAGTACTTAAGTGTGTAATGAAACGTACTGAAGCGTGACGACGTAGTACTTCCTGCCCCATGACGTCACAGGCATGACCAGGAGGCTGCCGAAGTACGACGGGGAGATGAAGAAATGGACGTGGATGCCGAACGGCTTCTCGGCCTCCAGGAGGAACATCCCTTGATGCCCGGTCCCGAGGATGGGGGTGAACCTGTGAAAATAAGGACCCGCCAAACATTGCAAAATTAAAGCTGAACGGTAGACATTGATTTCTAAACATTATTTATGCAAGACATTATTCATACTAAACATTTCAGAATGTATGCTAGACATTTACAAAATTCATACTAAACATTACGAAATGCATGCATAACATTACAGAACACATGCAACACTTTATAAAATGAACGCTAAACATTGCTTTCTTTCATGCTAAACATTACAAAACTGCATGCTAAACATTACCAAATTGCATGCTAAACTTTACCAAATTGTATGCTAAATATTATCAAATTGCATGCTAACCTTTACCAAACTGCATGCTAAACATTACCAGATTGCATGCTAAACATTAAAAAATTGCATGCTAAATATTACCAAACTGCATGCTAAACATTACCAAATTGCATTCTAAATATTACCAAACTGCATGCTAAACATTACCAAATTGCATGCTAAATATTACCAAACTGCATGCTAAACATTACCAGATTGCATGATAAACATTACCAAATTGCATGCTAAACATTACCAAACTGCATGCTAAACATTAACAAATTGCATAATAAACATTAACAAATTGCATGATAAACATTAACAAATTGCATGATAAACATTAACAAATTGCATGATAAACATTAACAAATTGCATGATAAACATTAACAAATTGCATGATAAACATTACCAAACTGCATGCTAAACATTAACAAATTGCACGATAAACATTAACAAATTGCATGATAAACATTAACAAATTGCATGATAAACATTAACAAATTGCATGATAAACATTAACAAATTGCATGATAAACATTAACAAATTGCATGATAAACATTAACAAATTGCATGATAAACATTAACAAATTGCATGATAAACATTAACAAATTGCATGATAAACATTAACAAATTGCATGATAAACATTAACAAATTGCATGATAAACATTAACAAATTGCATGATAAACATTAACAAATTGCATGATAAACATTAACAAATTGCATACTAAACATTAACACATTGCATGATAAACATTAACAAATTGCATGATAAACATTAACAAATTGCATACTAAACATTAACACATTGCATGATAAACATTACCAAACTGCATGATAAACATTAACAAATTGCATGATAAACATTAACAAATTGCATGATAAACATTAACAAATTGCATGATAAACATTAACAAATTGCATGATAAACATTAACAAATTGCATACTAAACATTAACACATTGCATACTAAACATTACAGACAGTAAACCGTACAGCAGAGACAGGTCCAGCAGGTGAGAGGTTTCGTTGTACTTGCTCACTGTGATGGTTTCTATGAGAATCGTGTCCTCTTTCTCTGGCATGGTTCTAGACAGAGACACCTGGTGAATGGAGAGACAGATCAGTGTCCTACAGAACCAGATTATATAGAGTCTCGATTATCAGTCTTAATTTGGCGGTAACCAAATAAGTTGGGAACAATTCAAATGTTAAGAGCAGTGAGACATTGATTACATTTCGATCCTATTTAATACAAATACTGTGCTGATTAATGAATTTTTTTTTTTTTTTTTAAACTCTATATATAAGAAGTAAATTACTTAGGGAAAACGAATTTATATATCGACAAATTAGTTAGATTTGATTGAATCCATTTAATATCACGAATTTCATAATTCTTATAAAATACTGGTTATAAAATAACAGATTAATATTGGCTTAAATAAAATGAAAAAAAAAATATGTTTACTTAATTTATTACTAATGAATATAAATGACACGTACACCACATTAGTGATGACATGTTACGTTTTATTATTGGCATATACATTTTACCTATGGAATATACATTTTACTAATGACATATACATTTTACCTATGACATATGCAAGTTACTAATGACATATACATTTTACCTATGACATATACATTTTACTAATGACCAATACATTTTACCTATGACATATAACTTTACTAATGACCTATACATTTTACCTATGACATATACATTTTACCTATGACATATACATTTTACCAATGACCTATACATTTTACCGATGACATATACATTTTACCTATGACATATACATTCTAACTAATGTCATACACTCACGTTGATGTCCTCCATCTCCAATGTAAACAGAAACAGTGTCGTCTCACAGCGCTCTATTTCAGGAAAGGCTAAAGTGAATCTCAGTCCAAGGTGACTCGTTTCACCTGCACAGGTAAAAAAAAACCTATATATATATATATATATATATATATATATATATAATAGCGATTTGGGTTCTGCGTTATATCAAAAGAAAAGAATTAATACAACAGTATTCGAGTTTAAAATACAATCATGAAAAAAATCGGATCTGCCCGAAACCAAAAATAACCCAGCCTACCGATCAAGCCTAAGGGGATATAACTCTATGGAAAGGTTTTGCAGGGTACAGCTAGTATATATATATTTGTGTGGTTGTGTTTGTTGTGTGTATAACCACTCCCCCTGAACTAATTGTGCTGAAATATTTAGCAAAAATAGAAAAGGACAGTGAATGTGTATTTGTTGCGTGGACAATTTATGGACCTTTACTAGAAACAGTGGGACGGATGGCCGAGTGGTGTAGATACTAGGCTGTCGTCCTGAGAGTCCTGGGTTCGATCCTCGGTGAGGCCCATGGAATTTTCCCAGGTGAAATTAGGTACCTGACTTAAGTTGGGTAAGTAAAGGCGGCTGGGCATTGTGCTAACCACACAACCCCTTCATATGCCGAGGTGATAGAAACAGATGAATTCTACACTTCATCTGCCCCGATGGCCCGTTAGGGCTAAGGGAACTTTTGTTTTTTACTAGAAACCGGCCTGCAAGGTTTTCTTATGCAGTCCCTGTAAACCACTATAGGGTGTTGTTTTTTTTTTATTTTATTTCTTTCATTTCCACCAAAGCCAATGGCGATGGAAGCACTAAAGGGTGACATGGGGGCGAATTTTCACCTTGACCTGAAAAACTCACTTGGTTCTCACCAGAGATCGAGCCCGGAGCCCCAAAGGTCGGCAGTCGAGCGATTAATAGCAAGACCATTCTTCCTCCCTCTGCATATGCTATATACGGGAGACATAGGGCGAATTTTCACCATGACCTGAAAAATTCACTTGGTTCTCACTAGTGGAGCTCAGTATTATACAGGCTTGCGGAGCCGCCAAATTTGTTTCCGGCCCCGGCTCCAGCAAAAAGTAGCGGCTCCCGGCTCCTCGGCTCCGGCTCTGGCTCCGCAAGCCTGGTATTGTACGACCATTCTTCCTCCATCTGCATATGCTACAGAGACTAACCCTGGGATAAAAGTGTCGTAAAACGTCGGTGCTAATTTGGATAACGCCTTTGCTGACAGTCTTACCTGTGGTGCTGATGGATAAGAGAGCTAACACAGTGTACCAGACTGACATGGGTGAGCGGTTTGGTTGAAGCTGTAGTTTTAAGTGGCAGGTTACAGCAGCTGTCGTTGTGAGTGGCAGGTTACAGCAGCTGTCGTTATGAGTGGCAGGATACAGCAGCTGATCAGAAAATAAAAATATGACCATGAAATTTTTCACTGTTTGTACTGACAACATTATCAAGTAGTTTAAATACATTTTATTAAAGATCACGAAATGTCTAAATGAGCAATGTCGTTGAGTGAAGGTCGAGTGGTGAAGGCGCTGGAATGAACCCCGGAAAGGTACAGGGTTCGAAACAAAGAGACTCGAGATTTTTTCAGTTCCGGGTGAAAGTTCTCAAAGTCTAACCATCTTGAGTGGATACCTGGATTTTTTTGGGGAAATCGGGCGTTTTGCTAGTTACCTACGTCTTTGTCCCGTTGTGCCTCTGAGTACTATCAGTAGTGAAAGAGAGGAAGGAGTGAAGATCACCATAAGCCTATTTCATTCGTGGATAAACATGGTAGGAAAAAAAAATTAAGCATTGAATGTAAAGAACTCATGTTTATAAAAACCAAGAAGTCAGTGGCACAGTTATAGCAGGGTCGGGGGGGGGGGCGCGAGTTTAAGCTCCCTACGCCATTGCATGTAGTCATGTTTCTCATTGAGAATAGAAATATGTTTGCAGGGTCGGAAACCCTCCCCTCCCCACACTTTCTAGCTAAACGCAGGGAAACGGTCTGTTAATTTCACGAAGTTGTCTTTAGAAATGCTTTAATCCCTGTTCGACTAAGTTTGATGGTGAAACGAAGAGAATGAACACTAACTACTTTTTGATACTGTAAATGCTAAGCTGTAAGTTGTACCTGTCTTTATTTGTTCTGTAAATAATCTCATTTTAGGCCAAAATGTGTGCATATTGAATTACAAAAAAAAAAAAAAAATCATAATGAGTTTACCTCTATCAAAGATGTCACAACAATTAATTTTTTTTTTTTTAAATCGCTATTCAAACTTTATTCTTCACAATACAATATGTTTCATAGATTTTTTTTTGTCAATTTGTAATAGTTGGCTGCTGTTTTGATGTATACAACTTCCGTTTATATAGTGTGCTTATTAGTGCAGTTATATGTAGCGTGAAAATTTGGAAGTTGAAAATTGCTTGGCCGTCATGTGTATTGAAAAATCCCCTTACTCTTAGAGGCCGTCGGGGCAGATGAAGTGTAGAATTCATCTATTTCTATAACCTCGGCATATGAAGGGGGATTGTGTGGTTAGCACAACGCCCAGTCGCCTTTACCTCCCCAACTTAAGGTCAGTGGTCCATTTAAAGCTGGGTGGACTTGTGAGACGACAATGCACCAAATATCACCTAGGATCGATCCCAGAACTCTCATGTCGACAGTCGAGTATCTTCGCCACTCGACCATCCGTACCGCAGTCATGTGTAGGTTCTGTGCAAAAACTTACTGTGCCTTCACCAGGCATGAACAAACTCAGGCTAACAGGCCAAGCAAGTCCCGTAAGTCGGTTTGATCCTAACCGTTCTGATCTTTGGAGTTTTAAAAAGTTTACCTTTAAGTTACATCAATTCTAGTAGAGACTCCATTAATTTATGTGTACTTGTTTTGTTTTATGTCCAATGTATATGTCCACGCTGTCATATATATGTATATATTGTTATAACCAGGCCCGTAGCGTGCGGGGGGGGGCAGGGGGGCCGGGCCCTACCTGCGTTTTGTCTGGACCCCCCCACCCTGCTAATTTGTTCTACTTAGTAAAATGTATTACCTGGCCAGCCCTGCTATTGCCTGGCCCCTGCTGTAGAATACCTTGCCCCCTCCTGTAGAATTGTCACGCTACGGGGCTGGTTATAACTCTGCTTCACCCCCCCCCCCTCCCGGGTCGCACCCCTTCCCCGAGATGAATGATGCAATCACGACTTGTCTACCCCTACAAACTGTTAATTCGGTCATTCACCCCCGACTTATTACAAGTGATGAAATAGTGTTATTTGCCACCTGTACTTGAACACCCACGCAATGACGTTCACCCTCCATTTGGGCGGGAAAACGATGGATTTAGCGGGGGGGGGACTACCAATAAAAGGAACTGTGCTGTGAATCAGGGGGGTCAATCAAGACATACCGACAGAGAACAACAAGTGTGGGGACGAACACTGTATAGCTGCGAGGAGCTGGACCCAAGTATCAGTGCCAGTATCATGTGTGTGTGTGTGTGTGCGTGCGTGTGTGAGTGTGTGTGTGTGTTTCTTTTTTAACTGAAGTTTTTGAACAAATGAAACTAAAAGCTTAAAGAATGACGTCAAATGTTTATTT
>JAGDYQ010000143.1:880870-899141 GCA_021962125.1 Bulinus truncatus
TTAAAGGACATTTTTTGTATATTCCTACAAACACACAGAATGATGCACGTCCCAATGGTAACATTTTCTGGGGTTTAGGTTCCAGCTCAGTATGCGTACTGTGCGCTACTAATTAAGACATCTGACTTATTACTAGTAATTCTCCCATGTTGCCTCTAAAGTAGCCTAGTATATGTTAATGATGGATGGGAAACGGCACTGGAAAAGACAGAGCCCCATGGATGTCTGTAAGATCAAGAGTTAAACATCCCATCCTGATTGGTTTGGTTTCCCGCCAGTTTTTGGTGGAGTTTAAAATTAGAAACGTCGGGTCACACTGACCC
The DNA here is from genome assembly GCA_021962125.1 of Bulinus truncatus. NCBI lineage: Eukaryota > Metazoa > Mollusca > Gastropoda > Planorbidae > Bulinus > Bulinus truncatus. The sequence goes on from JAGDYQ010000143.1 coordinate 881,194, forward strand.
AATCCATACAGAGACATTAATAATTTCTTCTTTTTTTTTTAAATAGCATCTTAAAAAAATGGCGGGAAACAGAGACCTTGAGTCACGCTGCTTCCGTAATCTTCATCGCACCTGCCATCTTTGTCGTCATCTGAAATATCAAGAAAATTAATGACGAAACAATCTTTATTAGACATTCGCAAAATTTATTTTTATAAAAAACGAAATACTTAGCTGTCATATATCTCGAATAGCGTCATAATCCAGACAAATGCAATAATTCCAAAATCGATAACTATATGCAGATAAATATTATGTATTATTATAGTGATTTGTCGCTTGCGATTTTTCGGACAGTGACAAAAAATGCAACAAATCGGCGGATGTTCGTCAATTGAAACACTGGAATTACAAGACATCACAAGACAGGACGTAATTAGTAAATGTCTTTATAGACACAGGACATTGAGAAAATACTTTAAATACCAAGTTTAACATTTACTCATCAACACACACACACATAAACAAAATATTTTATCCATCCAGTATAATATTTCCTTATCAACACACACACACATAAACAAAATATTTTATCCATCCAGTATAATATTTCCTTATCAACACACACACGCATAAACAAAATATTGTATCCATCCAGTATAATATTTCCTTATCAACAAAGACACAATACTTTACCCATCGAGTTTAACATTTCCTCGTCCACTTCACCATCACAGTCGTTGTCCACATTGTCTGACCTCCTAGGGTCACTCTCTACACATTCTTCCTGTAAAACACACACACACTGGGTGTATCTATATGTAATGATTTAATCTAATTATATATATATATATATATATATATATATATATATATATATATATATATATATATATATATATATACACTCATGGCTGCTCTCACGAATAGGCAAACTGAGCGACCACACAGGACCATCTCTCCACAAAAGTAGCACCTTCAAGTATTATTTCCAATTACACCGAAGTCTATGATGACCCCGACTGGTATTTATGATAGGGAACCCCTCCCCCCCAGACATTTGTATAAGTCTACGCTCAGGGTCGACCATATCTGTATACAATCGTTTATCTGTCATGAGTGTTTATTCTTAATTATGTACAGAATTATTATAAAATCTTACCATCTGTAATGTTCAACTATTGAGCATATAGGCCTTAATTCAGTAATATATTTCATCATTTAGGAAAATATGGTATTTTTTTTGTACATTTTAACGGACGACGCATTTTCACAACCCGCTAAGAGTTTACAGTTAGTTCAGAAGATAGACTAATATGTTGACATACATATTATATATGTGTAGATAGTAGAATGGGCTGAAAGACATATCGATACATGAAATAGATTAGTATATAGATTAAAAGATAGATGCATAGAGAGACTGGATAAGAAACCAGTTGATAGACATATCAATACATGAAATAGATAAGTATGAAGATGAAAAAAAAGATGCATAGATTTATTGGATAAACAATGAGACGATAGACATATCGATAGATGCAATAGATTAATACATAGACGAAAAGATAGAGGCATGGATAGATTGTATAAGTCACGGGCTGATAGACATATCAATACAATAGAATAGATAACTATTTAAATTAAAAGATGGATGCATAGATAGATTGCATAAACATACGAATAGCCACAAAAGTCTGATATGTGTGACATGGAGCTTACCCGACTACTGTTATTACGTTATAACTTTAAAGACTAACTGAAAAAGCCGTTGTGTCATCATTTACCTCAATGGGCTGTTCGTAGGTCAGCCCGGCTGGACTCAGGTACAGCCCTATCCCTACACCATAGACGTAACAGCCGAACCTATGCGGCGAGCTAACGAAGATCTTTTCTCCGGCTTTGAGAAAGTAATGATGCTCCAGGTATTCACTGTCCACTTGAATCACTTTAAACGGATTTCTGAAGTAAACAAATAAAGATTCGATCTACTCAGCTAATATGTGCATTACATTTTTCTTTAAATTGTGTATGTTATTGCGAACCCCAAAAAATCTGGCATCCAGATGGGGGAAAGTTTTCGTGTTATCGTTAACATTATGAGATTATGACGCATAATGAGATTATGACCTGTAATGAGATAATGACATGTAATGAGATAATGACGTGTAATGAGATAATGACGTGTAATGAGATAATGACGTGTAATGAGATTACGACGTATAATGAGATTATGACGTGTAATGAGATTATGACGTATAATGATATTATGACGTGTAATGAGATTATGGCGTGCAATGAGATTATGGCGTGTAATGAGATTATGGCGTGTAATGATATTATGGCGTATAATGAGATTATGACGTAAAAGTATAGATCTGTCGAGTTTTCAGCGGATTTTTTTTTTTTAATTTTTGAAATTTATTATTTAAAAAAAAAAATATGTCATCACTGACGAGGTTATTTCCCCTATCCCAGTATTGGAGAACAACACACCGCAATGTGTCATGACGTCTCGCCAGCTGCATCTCTCAACCATCTGGGGAAAACTTTAACTGTTTCTAAATATTAAAGAATTTTTTTTTCTTTTTTTTTCAGAACTGACCTTTTGGTTATCTTGATATTGTTGACTAGTACAGTCGACATGGTCTGATTGGTTGCCACAATGAGCATGTAGTTCTCCGTGTCTTTTATAACAGGATCACTTTGTATGTACGATAACAATGTTATATCTTGTTAGAATGTACTATAACGATGTTATATCTAGTTAGAATGTAAGATAACAATGTTATATCTTGTTAGATTATTAGATAACGATGCCACATCATGTATATTTAAAAAAAAAATATATAGTTATCCTAGGCTGATTTCACTCAGACTCTAGCGATGGATAGTAGATAGATAGATCTATATCTGAAAATCTATATCTTTCACCTTACACACAAAGCAATGAGACATTAGATGCAGTGGTGGTGGAAGACCGGCCACACAGTGCACTGAGCTAGGTAACAGCGCCCAAACAGCGCTGTTCAGTTAAAGTGCACTTCTCAGATTGGGAGGACGGCGCCAAATATGTAGCTCTCACAGGGCGCCACAATAGCTGGCTACGGCTCTGATGAGCTGTTACAAAATTTATTGAGAAGAGAATAATCGTATATGGAAAGTTGCATAAGTCTTAATAAAGAAGTGTTTCCCCAAGTTCTCAAATTAAGACACATAATTCTTACCCCAAGTAGTAGCTGTAAGAGAACAGCTCGACGGACAGCAACATAGTTATAGACGGACCCCCGAGCTCTGATGTGCCGTGATCTATGCAAGTGGACGCCACGACGATGGCCAGAAGTATGGGCTTGTCGCTGGTCACTCTGCGGCCCATCGCGCTGGAGAATTTAGTCTGAAAATATTTTTTTTTAAAGAGCTGAAACTTCGAGTGTTCAAGATCGCACTGGTACATTGAAATCTAAATGCTGGAACATCTACCAATTACAAAACAGTATCGCGCGAGGATAAAGACGAGGAAAAAAAATCCTATACAAACGATCTAAAGGATTAAATTAGACAAGTGGTTTGAAATAGAGCCACTGTGTAGTCAAATTGAGCTCCGCAGCGATGCGTGAATTACATAACAACTAGGAAAAGTTGTTTTTTGTTCTAAATAAAATATCAAATCTCTTTTAAGCTGATACATTACTAAGTTACCTTCTACGCATTAGGACCGTCAGGCAGATGAGGTGTAGAATTCATCTGTTTCTGTAACCACGGCATATGAAGGGATTGTGTGGTTGGCACAACGCCCAGCCCTCCCTCCCCCCTTTACTTCTACAACAAATGTCAAGCACCCGTTTAAAGGCTGGGTAAACGTGATCGAACCCGAAGCTCTCATATTGACAGTCGAGTGATCTACACCGCTCGGCCATCAGTCCCACTTAATACATCTAATCTAAATTGTTTAAAAAAAAATGTCGCGAGGACGTAATAGTCATTTTTGTCCATGTTTCGCGGATCATTTGGCATTACCCTTGACTGTTTATGTTTAACAGAGTATCTGGCATGAGCCTTGACAGTCCTTGGGCTAATCAATGCCATTGTAGTAAAAATAAAAACTAACATTTCTCTACAACTTTATCATGTACATCTCAGGAAAGGAACAAATGACTCCAATGCATACGGCAGCGCATGTAATACATCGGCTCAATAGGTTGTGATCCATAGACTCAATAGGTTGTGATCCATAGACTCAATAGGTTGTAACCCATATACTCAATAGCTAGTGATCCACAAGCTCAATGGGTTGTGATCCACATGTTCCATAGGCTGTTATCCGCTAATTCAGAAACGAAGCCATCGGGAATAACAAAAGATGGCATTCAGCTATAAATAGATCTCAGACTAGATATTTTACCTTTGTATGGTTATCAGAACGAGGTCATTTACCTTTGAATAGCTGTCAGAACTGATGGGTTTCACCTGACCAGACCAATCTAGAACAATCGTTGATTTCTGATTGGATATTCTGACGGTCGTTTTCGGCTCGGAGCTTACGGCCAGAAGTAGGTCATGGGTCGTACGTGTAGGTAAGAAGATGGCCACAAAGTCAAGGCCGTACATGTAGTTAGGGAACACCATCTCTGGAAGAGAGAGAGAGAGAGAGAGAGAGAGAGAGAGAGACATGAGCAGAAGCATGTAATAATCCAACTTATAAAACCTTTTTTAATTTCTATTTGAACTCATTTTGATTAATTAATCTGACCCCCAGTAGTGTCTACTTTTGTTGCACCTCATGCTAAAAAAAAAAACGTCTTTTCAGTGTAAATAGCCTTTATTTTAGCCCATGCCACTGTAACTAATGTTAATATATACATGTGTACTTTATTTCAATTCCAGAATAATACCACGACTAGGTACATATGAATTTAATGAATGAACTGTATGTAGTACAATTAAGCTGTAATGCAATACATCCCCTAACTCGTCAATGTAAAAAAAAAAACGTGTTTACTGATCATCCATGACCTACCCCTTGACATCTCGGACTGACAGTCCACGCACACCCTCTAAAGTGTCATGTGATCCTCGACCAATCGCTATCTCGCTATAACCGATCAAACCCGTGACCAAAGCATGCTTGACCTCACCAAAACAACGGGTCACGCCTCGCGGCACGCTAAACATTCATCCAAGGGGGGAATAATTCAAACAGCAGATCAAGGAGGGGATAACCTGGGATAGGACAGTAGATTTTAACACTGTAGTTTATATCAGTCCAGCTCATAGTATAGTACCTCATTCAATTGTGCATCATTCAATTGTAACTCATTCAATTGTACCTCATTTAATTGTACCTCATTTAATAGTACCTCATTTAACTGTAACTCATTTAATAGTACCTCATTTAATTGTACCTCATTTAAATGTACCTCATGTAATTGTACCTCATTTTATAGTACCTCATTTAACTGTATATCATTTAATTGCACCTCATATAATTGCACATCTACCAATAACACAAAGCAAAAGTAGCTATCTCTGCGACTACCACAAGTTAAAGTCATTGTGACATATTAATCCTGAACTGTCGCGGCCACTGTATATATAAAAAGTAAGTGCCCTAACCCATAAAGAGCCATCGGGGATTATGAATTGTAGAATTCGTCCGTTTCTGTAACCTCGGCATATGAAGGGGTTGTGTGGTTAGCTCAACGCCCCGCCGTGTTTACTTCCCCAACTTAAAGTCAAGTGTCCATTTTTTAGCTGAGTGGTCTTTAGAGACTTCAAAAAAAAATAAACTGTTACCAGGACTTGAAAAAATTGCCTCGGGTTTTCACCGAGGAACGATCACAGGACTCTCAGGTCTGCACCACTCGGCCACTGGTCATTTTTTCGGTCACTGCCAGATATAAGTGAATGATAAACCCCTGAAGATAAACACAAAACTACTCACCCATGGCCAGATCCGTGTTGGGGAATTTACCATGGTTCTTGCACGCGACATCTGTCATGGGGGAGGAACAGCTTCCGCTGATGACGCCGATGGGTAACGTACCTTGTATGACAGTTCCTTCAGGGCGGTGAGAAATAGGTAGCAGTAGGAGATAAAGAGCATCGAGAAATATAGAGCATAGAGAAATATAGAGCATCGAGAAATAAAGAGCAAGGAGAGATAAAGAGCATCGAGAGATAAAGAGCATCGAGAGAAAAAGAGCGGCGAGAGATAAAGAGCACTGAGAGATAAAGAGAACTGAGAGATAAAGAGCATAGAGAAATAAAGAGCATCGAGAGATAAAGAGCACCGAGAGATAAAGAGCACTGAGAGATAAAGAGCACTGAGAGATAAAGAGCACTGAGAGATAAAGAGCACGGAGATATAAAGAGCACTGAGAGATAAAGAGCACTGAGATATAAAGAGCATCCAGAAATAAAGAGCGGCGAGAAATAAAGAGCGGTGAGATAATTGCCGCCTGACAAAATCTAACAACTGGGGCCCCTATCTTACTCAATTTTAAAGAGAAGAGCCCCCCACCAGGGCTATGGGTTTTCGTTGTACCACCTGGCGGCTGCCTTATAATAGTTGATAGTTTACAAGTTACAAGTGGACTGGGTTCCTTAACAAGTCTGACGTGTGGGGGGAGGGGCGAACTCCATGTAGTAGAGTTGTGTTTGTTATTTGCACTAATGTAAAGTTCACTTAAAGCTCCTACGGGGGTTCATCGGGGCAGATGAAATGTAAAAAGATAAAGGGATTGTGTGGGTAGCACAACGCCCATTTAAAGCTGGGTGGACTTGGGGGACCTGAAAAAATACCATTGTTCTCACCGAAGTTCGAACCCAGGACTCTCCGGTCACAGTTATTGCTTTCGAGTACGTTCATTTCATTTTTACATTACAATAGAACTTTAAGATACAAACAATGGAATGCAACAATACCTGTGAGAGATACGTTCTTATGTTCGTTACAGAATGAAATGACAAAAGCTTCGTAACTGAAAGGAATACAACAAAAAGAGGAATTATAAAATAATATATATCATTGCGATTAGTGTTCTGCGTTAAATCGAAAGTAAAGAATTAATACAACAATGTTCCAGTTTAAAGTACATTCATGAAAATAATCGGATCTGCCCGAAACCAAAAAATAACCTAGCCTACCCGATCAAGCCTAAGGGGATATAACTCTATGCAAAGGTTTTGCAGGGTACAGCTAGTACGTTTTATTTTTAAATGAATTGTTTTGCTGTGAACCGTATGTACCAATGTCGTCTAAGTAAATGAGGAGAAAGGTTAGGTACAAATGAAAACCATCCTTTCCTAGTTGTTGTATATAAACCACATTGATAACAGATGTTTGATTATCTTTACAGATAATTGTTTAGTCTCTGACAGGATTGTACAACATCCTTGTGATTCAGGGTTCAGTGGTGTAGCAGGGTGGGGGGAGGGGGGGGGTTGGAGCACCCTACACAAATTTATGGCTGCACCGGAAAGAAAATATTTCGTCCCCTTCCCCCCCCCCTTCTTACGGTTTCAGCTGTTCCCTCAGCGTGCTCTGGTCGTAGAACTTTTCTCTGTTGTGTTCGAAAAAAGCGCCTGCCCTTGGGTCGATTTGAAATTTGATTTTGACAGTTGTTCTATCTTTCTCGGACATTACGATGATAAATGGATTGGCCCTGAAAGATGAGCTGAAATTAGTACTTAGTGTAAAAAAAACAACAACAAATATATTGTTCATTTGTTATTGCATTCTAATGGAATGGCAAACTAGGAGACTGTTTCCAAAAGGGCCCCCTTACCTGTACAAATCACTAATAATCTGATAGGCTAATGGCCCCGATAATTACCATTTCCTATGCACCCTTCTAAATATCTTTAAAGACCTCTGTCTGGGGCCCTCTACTGGTAAAAATGACTATAAAATCTTATTTTTAAACTGCCCCGATATTTACCGTTCCATACGCCACCTCCTTTTTTTAAAAAGCCCCTTTCTGGGGCCCCCTGGTAATGATACTACTATTAAACTGATTCTAAATAGATTTGCAATAGACTTCACCCCCCCCCTTCTAAATATCTTAAAGAGTCTCTATGCCCCACCCCCCAACGAATTTAAGAATGGCTTAGAGTATTTGAATGTATAGATAGCTATAGCAATATTTGTGATAGAACTTTGACAACCTGTTTTGCCGATTCTTAAGTAATTACATTTTCTTTGTATAAACTAAGATACTTTAAAGTAACCGCAATGTAAAACAAAAATAGTCTCACTGTAGAGTGACCGCAATGTAGCGTTTCCCCCACAAACTGACCGGAAGTGCCAGAAAACTGGCACTGTACGACCCCTGTTTGAAGACGTGCACATACATGCCGAACTGTTTCCCAGCATGCAGTGTGATACATTTCCTTAACCCGGACTCTTCGTGGTGAGGTATTCTGAGAAGTCAGTAACACAAAAAACCTTGATAAGCTACATATAGGATACGAATTTCGAATGTTGGTATATATGTGTCTTTGTTGTTGTTTTTGTAACAAATAAAGAACGAGTAGACAATGTGTAGTCAGAGGACTCTGGAGATCTGATGTGTTGGTGGCCGATACACTGTCGTGGGTGTAGGGCGATGATGTTGATGATGATATGGTGATGATGATTATTATGATGGTGATGATGATGGTGATGATGATTATGATGATGATGGTGGTGGTGATGACGATGATCATGGTGTTGATAATAATGGTGATGGATATGATGGTGATGATGGTGATGGTGATGATGATGATGATGATGGTGGTGGTGGTGGTGGTGATGGTGGTGATGATGATGATGGTGATGATGATGACGATGATGATGGTGATGATAATAATGTTGATGGGTATGATGGTGATGATGGTGATGATGGTGATGGTGATGATGATGATGATGATGGTGGTGGTGGTGGTGGTGATGGTGGTGATGATGATGATGGTGATGATGATGATAATGATGATGGTGGTGGTGATGATGATGATGGTGGTGGTGATGACGATGATGATGATGGTGATGATGATGATGATTATGATGATGGTGATGGTGATGATGGTGATGATGTTGATGATAATAATGTTGATGATTATGATGGTGATGATGATGATGGTGGTGGTGGTGGTGGTGTTGATGCTGATAATTATGATGATGATGGATATGATGGTGATGATGATGATGGTGGTGTGGTGGTGGTGGTGTGATGGTGATGAAGATGATGATGATGATGAGATTTTATTAATAGGATACCTAGTCCCGGGTTTTTTTAAAGAATACTGAGAACTGAGACGTTCAAGTTCCATGTCCTGTCATTCTCTCATTATATCAGTTGTTGTATTTTTTTTTAAGTCCATGAAATCTTTTAGATTCTATATTGGGTAACCTAGCTGATAGTGCATTAAAGATAGAGGCTAACGTGGGAGGTTTCACCTTGGGATAGAACCCGCGACCTTGTCGAGCGCATTAATCAGCTTGTCTCATTATCTCTTTCCTTTCTCTCCGTATCTCTATCTCTATAGTTATCTCTGTCTTTATCTGTCTGTCGTCGCGTCTCTTTACATAGTGGGACGGATGGTCGTGTGGTGAAGCGCTTGAATGTCAACCTGAGGGTCCCTAGTTCGATCTCCGGTGAAGACCAATGGATTTTTAATGTCGTGGTTAAAGTCCCTGCTATATCTCCCGCGGTGCCTCCATGGCCATTGCACTACCGACTATGGTGGGGATGAGAGAAGGGAAACCATAAAAACAACCGTCCCATATGTGGTTTAAAGCTATGACTTTTTCGTGTCAATGAAAATGATCTGCTTACAGTTTGTCGTGGGTCATGTGATACAGGGCCAGAGCATCCCTGCTGACTGTCAGCGTGTCGAAGTCGATGATCCCCTCATGTGAGCTAGGCACCGACAACGTCACCTGTGACAAACAGCAACAACAAGGGCAAAGGTTAAAATACAGTAATCAGGACATCAAATTTATGGTTAAGCGACACTAAATATACTCCAAGCAGCAATGACAGTTGCAAATTCAAGTGATCTCACTAAGTCATGACTTTAAGCTACTCGTTACCACCCTATCTAAAAATATTATGTCCAAATGTCAATTCACTTTAGGACTACACTCTACGTCTAGTGTAGTGGACTTCTAAATACTACTACGTCACTTCTATGACTACTACGTCCACTCTCTACGTCCACTGCAGTGGACATCTAAATACTTCTACGTCCTCTCTCTACGTCTAATGTAGTAAACTTCTAAATACTACTACGTCCTCTCTCTACGTCTAATGTAGTAAACTTCTAATTACCACTACGTCCACTCTCTACGTCTAATGTAGTAAACTTCTAATTACCACTACGTCCACTCTCTACGTCTAATGTAGTAAACTTCTAAATACTACTACGTGCACTCTCTACGTCTAATGTAGTAAACCTCTAAATACTACTACGTCCTCTCTCTACGTCTAATGTAGTAAACTTCTAATTACCACTACGTCCACTCTCTACGACTGTCTCAGTCTTACCCTTCGTATCAATTTTCATGCACTAAATGTTATTTACAACTAACTGTGCTGGTACATGGTCTTCTTAAATCCTTTAAATCAAGCCGAGCAAAACTTTCTCAAAGGGACACAATTACATATCGCAGTCGTTTCTTTTTCAGTTTACGCCCCCTGAGATCACATCTGCGTTAGTGCCCTCCCCTTTGTCCTATCCAGTTCAATGGAATGTGTCTTGATTTGACCCATCTAACGGTGAGTGCAGAGTCTATCAGGTACAGTGGCGCAACTGGGGGGGGGGGGGAGGGGGGAGGCATTGGAGGCATTTGCCCCCTCCGAAATAAAAAAAAAATTAAAAGTTTAAACCAAAATTTGTTTAAAATAAAATACAAATTTATAAATAATGTGATTTTTTTAATACAAGTGATTTTTTTTGCCCCCCCCCCCTGAAAGTTTGGTCTATTTGCGCCTCTCATCAGGTACAATAACATTTCTTTTACTAAGTGTATATGTTACCTTCTCATGGAATAACTATTTTAAGTGCCAAATTAATAACATATTACACACTTTAACGGACATGATCGGTTATTTCATGGAATAATTAGGTATTCAACGAAATATCTGCATTATATACTTTAACGGTAACATATACATCTGTGAACACTGTCAACATTTACCACGTTTAACCAATGACCACACTGAAAAGGTTTCTACTCACCTTAAACGCTGTCAATTCGTTTGTAAATACGTGTAAGTTATGTACTGAATTTTGAGGGTTTGGAAAGGTTAGAATGAAGAATCTACTCAATGCTGAGAAAGTCGCTGAATATTGAAACATTTAAAAAAAAACACGCAAGTTATTACTGAATGTTGATATGCATCTTGCTATGTACAGTGGATTCCGCTTAATTGGGACACCACTTAAGTGGGACAGCGGCTTATTTAGGACAAATCTCAAAGAAACCAAACCAAGAAGCCAATAGTAAATTTGGGACAGCCGCTTAACTGGGACAAAAAGCCTCGGTCCCGAAGGAACGAATGGACACATCAACAGAAGTACTTTCAAGCGTCCTTTGTGGGGGGCTTATTATACACTTGGTGGGGCCCATCTCCTCTCCAAGTCAGCGGGGAAAATTTTATTTTTGATTTACCCCCCAGGGATGGAACCCTGTACCCTTTGCATGTGAGTCAAGTTCACTATCGACTTCCCTATTCCGCCACTCACATTCATTTAATAACCTACTGAAGAGTTTCGTAAGAACTACAATACTGTAAGAAAAATGTAAAAAAATGCGTGAAACCACCTGGGGTTATTGCGTAATCATTAAAAATCTTCAGCCATTCTATTCCACCCCCCCTCCCCCCCCCCCACCATCAACACATTGCGCCTTGAACTCACTGTTGTTTGACCATGTATTTTTCATGAAGAAATGTTTTTACTGCGTATTCATTGATACGGAGTAAAACACTGAGTTAAAGTGATAGGCTAATTAAAGTACACTGACCTATGGTTATGCGTGGTCCGCAGGCGAGACTGACCACTAGAGTTGTGAAGTTTAAACAATATTTCTTACTGGACCTAAAACAATTTAAACAGGTCGTGTATACGATAAGTTATTCTGATTAGAATAAGTATTTAAATATCCCTAAATAAATAAGCTATAAATTCCTATGTGTTGTCATTTGAACTGAAATTTTAAATATTCATACAGGATGCAAAAGGATTTGATTAAACTTTAGGTTGCTTTGCTAATTGCATTTACTGTGTCTTAATTTGTCTTGTCTCTATGTGTCTTATGGTTTCTTAAGTCATCGATTTATCAATTATGTGTATAAAGTGTCATCCTAGTATATAACGAGAGAGAAAGAGAGAGAGAGAGAGAGAGAGGGAGACAGAGAGAGACCGAGAGAGACCATTACGTTTTATTTTTATTTTACAAACGTTTTTTTTTAAATAAATACAATACTTTTAAAAATAAAAAAATGAAGGTCTTATTACAACTTACATATTAAAGTTTCGTAAAGCTCTTTTATGTTTTGAAAAAAAGTTTCACTATTCTGCTGTCTACAATATAAACATTTGCACGTCTGTGTCTAGCAGGTGCGCAATTATAATCGATGGAATAACATCGGTTTATGTTTATTTTCCCTTGAACAAGGTACGAAACCCCAGGGGACAGCGCAGAGGGTGTGTGTGTGTGTGTGTGTGTGATGTCCCCTGTAAGAATAAGATGTAATCTCTTAGATCCTATAAACGACTTATGGGATGGCATTTGCGGTGCCCTTCTTTCATCCGCAACATAATCGATAGGGTGATTCCATGGAGGCACCACGAGAGAAATAGTGGGGACTTTATCCACTACTTGCAATAGCTATTGTTCCTCACCGAAGATCGAACCAGGGACTCTTAAGTTGATATTCGGGAGCTTTACCACCAGATCTTTCGAACCCAGTGGGTAGGTCAATTCATATTTTGGCCGGTTCGGGCACTATGGAATCAATTCCTAGTGTCAGTGCACCAAAAAAAAAAACATACGAACGTTGAAAAGATTAACTGACTTCAGATTTACTTTGGGGTTACTTTAGAATAACTTTAGATGACTGGGAGTTACTTTAGAGTTACCTTAAGTGACTTAAGAGTTTGTTTAAAAGTTACTTTATAGTTACACTGCGTTACGTTTTAGTTTTGTTATTGAGATGGTGACCACTGACCAAGGCTCTAATATACGAGTTGGCCTGGTCATTCCCACTTGTCCCATCTAGCAGCTTCTCATTTTTGATGCGCAAGGGTTCCAATGTACACCGTAGCGCCTCCATGCCTACTACTACTCCACGATATAAAAACTTCACCAATACGTGAGCATCTTTCTTCATATTGTCAGATATATTTGTTGCAATATTTATTTTCGCTCACTCGTACAGTATTTAAAACGAACGTAAAAAAACATGCACAATAACAACAACATAAATTAATTAAACAATCAGTAATAGAAAATAGATAATAAAAAGAGAGAAATATAAAAAAAAAATAACAAATCAATTTCTTCGTCCTTATTGTACCAAACTACCATTAGAAGCCACAACCATTGACTCAAACAAAAACACTTGAGATTTGAATTAATTTATTTTTTTTTTCCATTTTTTTCCCAGCCCAAGAGTCAGTTTACATCAGTGTCACTGACGCTCGAGCTATTATAATAAACAAAAATGAAAGACATTGCCGTCTAATGACGCCGCATTCTCCTCCCTTGTTAACGGACAAGTCATATTACGCCCCCCCCCCACAACGGGACGCAAGCTAAACGACCACCAGAGAATCCCAACCCCCCGAACCACTACGCCCATTGTTTTTTCTCTTCACACCGAATCATCCTCAGCAACTGTCGATATGACGCTCTTGCTATCTGGCGAGCCGAAGAACAGGCGGTACAGAAAACCCGGGCGCGGCCTCTCCAACTCCTCGTCCAGCGAGACCTGACTGGACTCTTCGTCAGCGTTGTCGTCGACGTTGGTGCCGAAGATGGCCTTTTTCAGCCGGGCGGTTTTACCGTGCGAGCGGCGGTGAGACTTGGGTTTGGTTTTGGGGGGCTTGGGCGACTTCGAGGCCCTTGAAGCCCTGGATGTCTTGGACCCCCTGTGGTGGTGCTTGTGGACGTGGGGTGATTTAGGGACGTGCTTCTTCTTTTTCCTGACTTTTTTATCTTTCTTGGTCATCCTGTGGTGAAATATAACACAGGGTGAGTTGATAAGTGGCAATTTAACACAGGGTGAGTTGATAAGTGGCAATTTAACATAGTCTGAACTGATATGTGGCAATTTAACACAGGGTGAGTTGGCGAGTGGCAACTTATCAATAATTTGGAGTAATTTTAACACAATCGACAAATGAGTGGTAGCGAATTCGTGTTGTCTGAAAGTGTTCATGTTTTAAATGAACTCTAATTGTGACCTCATTTATTCAGTCATTTATTGTCCCTACGTACCATTTGTTGCCACTACTGACCAGTTATTACCCGTACTGATCAATTATTACCATTACCGACCAGTTATTACCCGTACTGATCAATTATTACCATTACCGACCAGTTATTACCCGTACTGATCAATTATTACCATTACCGACCAGTTATTACCCGGACTGAGCAATTATTACCATTATGAACAGTTATTACCCGGACTGACCAATTATTACCATTACCGACCAGTTATTACCCGTACTGACCAATTATTACCATTACCGACCAGTTATTACCCGTACTGATCAATTATTACCATTACCGACCAGTTATTACCCGGACTGATCAATTATTACCATTATGAACAGTTATTACCCGGACTGACCAATTATTACCATTACCGACCAGTTATTACCCGTACTGATCAATTATTACCATTACCGACCAGTTATTACCCGGACTGATCAATTATTACCATTATGAACAGTTATTACCCGGACTGATCAATTATTACCATTACTGACCAGTTATTACCCGTACTGATCAATTATCACCATTACCGACCAGTTATTACCCGTACTGACCAATTATTACCATTACCGACCAGTTATTACCCGGACTGATCAATTATTACCATTACCGACCAGTTATTACCCGTACTGATCAATTATTACCATTACCGACCAGTTATTACCCGTACTGACCAATAGTGCAAATAAATAGTATGTCAGAATACTATGGATCGTAATGCAATGTCGAATTGTATGTTGTCATACAATATAATTGAAGAGATGACATGTAAAGGAATGTATACATGTAAGATACTTACAAATACATCAATACCAGCACTGCAGAAATCAAAGTTAGGGATAACGCAGTGATGTAATATAAATCGTTGCTCTCTGGCGGAGAAAAAAAAAATTATTCACATTGATTTTTTTTTTTACTGTTTTCTTAACTGAAAACTTCTGTTTATTTATTTGTTTTAACAAAAAATTGTGCAATTACTTTTTAAGTCAATTTTTAGCGTCTTGAAATTATAGCATACACGACAAAGCATGATTCAATAATTAATTTTGCAATTATGTTAATATTATTTTTTTTTATTTTTTTTTTAACAAATATGACTAAAAAATGTAAAAATTCTCATAACTAATCCAGGGATAAAACTGTGTTGAACATTTTTATTTTACCTTGACATTCCCCGGTCTGTCGGTCGTAGCAGTCCGTCCCGCACTTCTCCTCGCAGTTGCCCAGGCAGTTGGCCCCGTACTCGTTTGGGCCACATTCTTGGTGGGTCCGAATGTGGAAAGAAAATATGAAAGTTGACAAAGTGCCGCTGGCGATCGAACATACTGGGAGCTTATAGAGGACATGTGAACAGTGCAGGATTTACGTATTAGCTACACATGCTATAGCTTAGGGTCCACGCGTTTCTAAGGGGCCCCCACTTTTTTTTTTTGGGGGGGAAGACCCCAAAGTATTGTACCAGTGAGCAATAGTTTTATATACTCATGCATTTGGCACTAATGACGTATAATATCTAGCATTAAGAAGGGGCCCCAAACCTCAAATAACTTTGGGCAGGGGTCGGCAACCTGCGGCTCGCGAGCCGCATGCGGCTCTTTCGATATCAAGTTGCGGCTCTTTAGATGTCAAATTGCGGCCTTATCAAATACCATAATATTGGAACAACAATTTTAGTGGCTCTTTAAAACTTGAGAAAATTGTAAATTATAACTTTTGGCTATTTCGTCTCAAAAGGTCGCCGACCCCTGACTTTGGGGCTTATTAAGTCGAAATCCAGCTCTGAATGTAAACCCTAGCATAAGTGGTAGATTTCTACGGGCAAATTAACGTCAAAGCAGTCAGCGAAAAACCTTCAAATGTACTAAAATGTCTGAATGTGTAAATAGATAAAGTACGCACAAGACGTTGTCAAATATTGCCCATGGGATTTAAATTTGCTAATTAAAAAATAATAATTTGCTTACTACCTATGGAACAGCCAATCTGATGACCTTTGAACCCGGGCTTGCACTCCTCGCAGTAGCCGTCGATGGTGTGGCAGACGTCCACGCACTGCGCACAGCTGTTGGTGCAGTTCAAACCCCAGGTGAAGGAGTATGTATGGTCTGACCAATGGAAACGACGCTCCTTGTAAAATACATTCATCTCTCTCTATAGGTATTTTTCTGTCTGTCCATCTGTCTGCGTGTGTTTATCAATACTTTCATCAGTCTTCTTACATTTGTCTTTCTGTCCATCTGTCTACGTGTGTTTATCATTTCTTTCATCTGTCTTCTTACATTTGTCTTTCTGTCCTTCTGTCTACATGCATTTATCTTTCTGTCCATCTGTGTGTATTTTATCTTTCTGTCCATCAGACTACTTGTTTTTATTCTTCTATCCGACAATCTTCATAAATATATTAATGAGCCTATAAATTTTAAATTTTAATTTAATAAAAAGATAATTAATCTTGGGACCACTCGACTGGTGATTATGCAGACTCTGGATCAATCGATAGAGTTCAATGAAAATCATCATCGATCATAAAGTTAGGAAAAACAGGGAATTTTTTTTTTTTTTTTGGTAAACAAAAGTTCAGTGTTAAAGTTGTAAATTTGACTACAAATAGCATGTAGTAGATATGTGGTAAATCTGGCTTATCATCCTTTACACACTCCAGCCTCGATAGGCTGAATAGTCGCGTGTCTTCGTTACTCACTCCAGCCTCGATAGGCTGAATAGTCGCGTGTCTTCTTTACTCACTCCAGCCTCGATAGGCTGAGTAGCGCCCGGGGCGCTTTACCCATCCCTCACTACGCCTCTGCCTCAGGGATTGCCGATTACGGCTCTTGGAGCCACATGCGTCCCTTCGGTGATTTCTGTCAATATGTCATATTTTTTTCCCTTAATTATAATTATTTATTTATTTGATAAACAAAGTTCTGTGCGGCCCTTTAAGGTAGTTTTTTTTTTTCATTAATTTATTTTTTTAAACATCGATATGAGGGTCACTTTGACCCCATGGCGGGCCAAATCCTGGCCCACAATGTTTTGACCTTGACATCCTGAGCCTTACCTTGACCACTGACGTCAAAGTCCTCGTCGCAAAACCCATCACCGTCGTCGTCTGCGGACAAAAGACAGCATGTGGATGACGAATGACAAGCATGTGAATGACAAATGACAGCATGTGGATGACGAATGACAAGCATGTGAATGACAAATGACAGCATGTGGATGACGAATGACAAGCATGTGGATGGCAAATGACAGCATTTTGGATGGCAAATGACAGCATGTGGATGACAATTGACAGCATGTTGATGGTAAATGACAGCATTTGGATGGCAAATGACAGCATGTGGATGACAATTGACAGCATATTGATGGTAAATGACAGCATTTGGTTGACAAATTAAGCATCTGAATGATACATGACAGCATGTGGATGACAAATGACAGCATGTGGATGACAAATTACAGCATTTGGATGACCAAT
>JAGDYQ010000143.1:899641-912141 GCA_021962125.1 Bulinus truncatus
TTATAAATGCATAGAAATCTGGATTTAAAAATGACATAGAAAATCCAGGGTTTAAATGACGCGAAATCGACTTTACGCTTACACCAGAAATCAGGAGTTTAAAAATGACATGAAAATCAGGTTAAATGACCTTAAATCGAGCTTTAAAACTGCATAGAAATCGAGGTTTAAATGACATAGAAAATCGGGGTTTAAATGACATAGAAATCAGGGTTTTAAAATGACACTTAGAAATCGAGCTTTTCAGCTTACATAGAGAATCAGGGTTTTAAAATGACACAGCAGAAATCAGACTTTAAAAACTAACATAGAAATCCGAGCTTTAAAAATGACACTTAAAATCATAGTTTAAAATGTGGGAAATGAAGTCTCAGTCATAAATTACGGGATGACACATGTAATCAACTTCTGGGGACCAGACATATACATGAAATGAAAATGACCTAAAATGCAACAAATTACATTAACAAGATAAATTCTGAGGGCAGTGGGGTACAAAATATTTTAGAGAAAATTTGGTTCTAAACTTGCAAGTGGGGGGGGGCCTTCAAGGGTACTTTCCGGCTAGGGGCACCACACATAGCCCGTACTGTCCCCAAAATTTATCTATTCCTATGAGGCCCTAAAAACGATTGTTGTAATCTTTCTGCATTATTTTCTCCGACTTGTAACAAGAAGTTTAATATTTATTTTTTTCAGTTAATTGGCAGTTTTTTGGTATTTTATTTACATTATACATTTTTAATAATGTTATTAATATGTTTCGAGTCAGCAGATGAGAGCGTATATTATGTTTTTAGTGCTGACAATACCTGTGGCCATCTTTGTTTATTTCGTCATTAAACGGTATAGTTTTTATCTCTTGAAGCAAAATGTATTATTGTTTTTGCTCTGTAGTCACATTACTGTTTATACTATATAACTACTATATAAAATTTTTATGTTTGTGATTTGTAAGATAAGAACAACATAAAGAAAAAACAGCCATTTTTTTTGGTCTTTCAGCCTTTGGTTACTTACAGGCAAACAGAATTTTTAAAATTTCAAATACGTCTCTTTACTATTTTGTGTTCCAAGCTATAATTAAAATAAGATTAAAATAAATTTGCTTTTTTTTATCTTTGTGTAATATTTTTAGAAAAGTATTTTAAAAGAAAATATGGCGAGAGGGGGAAGAAACAAATGTACGATTCTGCAGCTTAAAGAAGGCAAGGGGCTGTCCATTATTTATGTCAACACATTTTGGCCACTTTTTATCATACTGTTCCCTCCCCTCTGTCAACAACATTCAAACTGTTAAAGGGCCCACCCCGCCTTAAAATTATGTCAACATTTGATTTACCCCCCCCCAAGACAGATCAAAAAAAGGTGGCTTTCAAAAATGTTTATGTGGCAAAATTAGTAGGAATATAGTTGGTTTAATTAAAATACTGAATGTTAGGCAAGTGTGTGTTAGGGAGTGTTTGGTATAACATAGATTTCAAATATAAGCCTTTGCCTTATTTTCCTTTCCTTTTTTTTAATTATATTGAATTATATTGAAAAAATTAAAAAAAAGTAACATTGTTGACGTCAACTTTTCGCAGACAACATGTGTGGAGTCAAAGTTTGCCTTTAATTTAGGGCAGTGGTCGGCAAACTTATCAGCCCAAAGTAGCAAGTTTATGAACATAAAAACTCGTTAAAAAAAAAATTGGGAGCAAAATCTGGCTTTTTTAGTAAACTTTTATTGCACTAAATAAGTAGTACACTAAATAAGTTGTATACTAAATAAAACTAATTGCCAGAGCCGCAATTAAGCAGCCAAAGAGCCACATGCAGCTCCGGAGCCGCACTTTGTCGACCACTGATTTAGGGCATTATGAGGGATATTGCTTTTCCATACTGACTTCCCCAATTTTAAAGGCATCACAAGTGATATTAGCTATGCTTAGCTGTCTTCAGCTAATTTAGGGCATCACAAGGGATATTGCTATGCTTAGCTGCCTTCAATTTAGGGCATTATAAGGGATATTGCTATGCCACGCTTGCCTTAGCTAATTTAGGGCATTATAAGGGATATTGCTATGCCCAGCTGTTCCTTAGAAAATTTAAGGCCATCTAAAGGGATATTTGCTATGCCAAGCTGCCTTTAGATTCCCCACTAGATAAATAGGTAAACATTTTTTTAAGCTAGTTGGACTTGTGTTACATAGATCCGACCCAAATGAAATCTTGATGCGAACCTCACCATATGACCATGCATAGTAAATTTATTTTTTTTTCTCTTTGTTATTCTGTTTTGACAGTAAAAAGCATGAGGAAGAACTTCTCGCTTCCAAGTCAGCACTTTCATTGAGGTCAAAGTCCAAGCAGTCCTTGGTCTCAGTGTCCAGGTCACAGCAGTCGCTCAGGGCAAAGGCTTCTAAAGGCTCACTGGTCGGCGGCACGAAAAAGTCTACGACGTCTTTGAGAGGTGCAGCGTCCCGGAAGTCCAATCAGAGCTCCGCATTGTAAACAAGTGGTATATACATTGCTAACACCACAGGAGAAACTGGTGTGCCTCGGGGAAGATTTTAGTTTTACACTGAATATTTTTTTTTTTTATGAGTAGCTTTTTATCATAAATGTTACAAATGCCTAACAGCTATACTTATTACTTTTTGAAATAAATGACTGTGAACTACAACAGTCAAAAATATGTATGACTGTTTGTTATAATGCTTCACTAAAAGGGGCAACATTTTCTGCAAGTGCCTTATTCTGTTGTGGCTTTGTTGTTGTTCTTGTTATACTCATTTATCGTTTTCCAGATTATGAAAAAAAAAATATTGGTATTTTTATTTACATTTATTTATTTGTCAAAGGTGTACGGAGTTTTTTAAAACTTTTTTTAAGTTTTAACAAGGTGGAGAACGGTCAACCAGTAAAGATTGCTCTACTGTCGGTCCGAAGGCCCATGAGATCTGTGGGAAGCAGGGGGGGAGTGCCCCCCAAGTCCATACAAAAGTATATGTGTAACTTGACTTAAGTTGGGGAAGTAAAGGTGGCTGGGCCTGCTGTACTGGCCGCACATTCCCTAACTATGCCTCGGCTACTGATTGGTTTTAAGTCACACAAGTCTACACTACATCTGCCCCTTGAAAGGCAAAGTTAACTTTATTATATACCTCATTTTCTGAAAAGTGTTTTAACAGTCAATCAATAAAATATATTAAGAAAAACATTCAAATTTAATCTAATCTTTGAGAGATGTGTCAATTACTTGTCTCAGTCTCTTGCATTTAGAAAAACATTCAAATTTAATCTAATCTTTAAGAGATGTGTCAATTACTTGTCTCAGTCTCCTGCATTTAGAAAAACATTCAAATTTAATCTAATCTTTAAGAGATGTGTCAATTACTTGTCTCAGTCTCCTGCATTTAGAAAAACATTCAAATTTAATCTAATCTTTAAGAGATGTGTCAATTACTTGTCTCAGTCTCCTGCATTTAAAAAAAAACATTCACCTATAATCACGGGGACGGGTGGTCATGCAGGGGCGCCGAGAGGGGGGCAGGGGAGATCATTGCGAGGGGGCTCGCATCTGTAAGGGGGCCCGGCCGCCCCGACCATGTCAATTTATTCACGACTTTTTGTTTATTAAGGGGCCCGCAATGATGTCCTACCCTGGGCCCCATGTTGGCTCTCGGCGCCACTGTGGTCATGCAGTGTAGAGCGGTCGACCGGAGAGTTCTGGGTTCGAACCTTTGTGAGAACCTCTGGATTTTTTTCGTGCCCTGGAGTAAGTCCACGTGGGTGCTGTAGGGAGGAGTAAAGGGCGTTTTGCTACCCACACAATCCTTTTATATGCAGAAGTTACTGAAACAGATGAATTGCACACTTCATCTGCCCCGATGATTCTTTACTGGCTTAATTAAACTTGACTTTTTCACCTACAGTGAAGTCAGAAAACACAAGTAGCATTACATTTTGTTTAGCTATTAAGTCTATCTACACAATACAACATTAGAGGCTTAAAAATTCGAGAAAAGCGAAGATTTGTAGTGGGGGGAGGTCCAAGATATGCATGCATTGACTTTAACAGCATTGTATGTTTTTTCCAAGGCCCCCCACGTGTAGCAATAGCTAGCCCCCCCCCTCCCCCCCCCCCCCCAGCGTCTTTATAAACGTAACTTGGAGTTGTGTCTTCCAAAATGTCTTAACCAAGGTGTACCCGCATGTGTCAGTTGTCAAAGATTATTAAGGGCCCAATACTTGCATGTAGTTTAACATTACGTTTCTTCTTTTTAGGGTCTTTTTAAAATGTATGATAGCCCCCCCCCCCTGTTTTTTTTTTCATAACTTATGTATAAAATTAAATGATTTACATTAGGAATCATTTTTAAAATTGCGCACCTTTGATTCATGCGCACTATTTCTTTGATTTTGAAACTTTCCTAAATGCACACAATGCATATTTAGTAAAAGGTGGTCAATTATTTTCATTCTAAATATCTTTAGCGCTTATGTACGAACCATTTATTAGCTTTATTGAAAGATAACTGTTAATCATAAATCAAATCATCTTAAAATAAATGTCTAAACTGAAGTACCCTACATTTGCCTACTACCTTACTTCGTAATCCTTTTAATTTTTAACAATTGTGTTTTTTGTTACGAATTATAACATGTAATTATCAATTCAAACGACTTTTTGTCTAGGAAATGAAAGCGTTTTGTAGTAAGTATTCTTAGTTTTATTCTTTAAGTATTCAGCATTTTTGAGTCAGTAGGTATGATAGTAGATGTACATGCATTTAGTTAAATTGTTTATGATACAGTCGGATATTAACATGTAATAATTTTGAACGGTCTCGGATTAATTCATTTTATCGACACATGCGTTTAAACGAAAATAGTAAAGCGCCTAGAAAAACAAAATCTCCATTTATAATATTTTTAATTCAAATAACTTGAATGTATATGTCCCCCCACTAACTTCGTAATGAATTTTTTATAAGATTTTCATATTCCGATCAACAGTGAAAAATAAACCATTTGCAGTTTGTCGAGAACTTCTTTCAATACTAACTTTAACTGAAGTCGCTTTATTAGTTCAACTAAACCTACACCACATTTACATTGAACCTTTTCTACAGATTGGAAAGACGCCTCCCATTCATTTCCCTTAAAGTTAATTGTTTTTAAAACCTATAACATTAGGTGTGAACACAAACAATTAACAACAGACGTCCCTTTCCTATTAGAGGCTTATCGTTATCATTGTTACTTCACACTGCCCTAATGTTCTATCTAATCCATCCATCATTATCCATCCATATATCTATTTATCTATCCATCCAGCCAAAAAAGTGTAATGTAATCCAATTCCATCTATGTCTTATATAACCCATCAGTATATCTGTTTATTTATCCATCTACCTATCTATCTGTATCTATCCATGGCATTATCATTCAATTTGTCGTCATCCATCTATCTATACAATTTTTCTATCTGTCTGGCTGTACAGCATAACTCTCTCTCGTCCTATCTCTCTCTCTCTCTCTCTCTCTCTCTGTCTCTGTGTGTGTGTATATATATTCCGGTCTCTGTGGCACAGGTGATGTCCAAACCCGGAAGTGACACAATTACCAAAAACAAAATCTGTGTTTAAAAATGAACAGTTCATGTTAGAACCACGTCGACAGACAGACTCATGACAGGCGCTCTGGTGGCCCTTCTTCACCTATTGGTACAGCTCAGAGACATACGAGGTGAGATGCCCAGCCATGAATGGGGAGGGGCATTTAGTGATTCGATTAACTTACACCGTGAGGATTTATTATTTGTTTATATGTATATCTTTGTGTTTTTAAGCTCAGAAATGCACCAATTAAAATCAGTCATGGTCGAGGGATGTAGACCGCTCTACTGTCGATCTGAGGCTGCCCCAGGTTCGATTCTCGGGTGTAGAATTTTTTTCAAGGTCCTTGTGAAAGCTGTTTAAAAGCCCCACAAGTCCAACCAGCTTTAATTGGATACATGACGCTAGTTGGCGGCTGATTGGCGCCCTAGCCACGCGGTCCATTTAATGAGATACGGGACAGATGAGTTTCCCCCCCCCCTTTCGATGGTCTTAAATGATATGAGACAGTCACGTTACTTCAGGCATTGATAATTAAACTTTGGTGCTTAACGGCGCTAATATTGTTAACGTCCCTTTAGGTCCTATTTCACATATGTTTTAAGTTTATAAGCATTGTCTTGTGCATTAATGAGTTGAATGTTTTGGGGGGGTGGGGGGTGGGGAGGTGGTGGGCTGGGGGTCAATGAAAAGAAGATGTCATTGGTAAAGCGTCTTTTTTTTCAAGCTAACTTTTACCCAAAAAAAAAAAATTTATTTACCCCAATGTGAGCAAACTTTCAATTCTTCCCAGCTGCCAGTACAGCGGAGGGCAAAGAGTTCGTCATCGCCACGCCCTCATCCACCCTGGCGTACGACTCTGACAGCGACTACCCCAGACTCGTGCTCATGATGGAGGCGTTCAACTACACCAAGGTATGGTCAACAAACAAACAAACAAACAAACTATAAAACAACGGGCTTCAGGTTAAACGGCTCTGTTAAAACCAAATAAAAATTGCCCCAAGTTGACCATTGAAAGCCATTGGGTCATGTCCTTCACAGCCACGGATGAGAGAGGGTATGGGGACGGCGGGGGACAGGAGATGGGGGGAGGGGGCTGCGGCTACAGATCGACCATGATTTCCATAAACTCAGATCTTGTTGAAGAAAAAAACAAAATAATATTTCATAAAAAAATATATATATATATATATATGCAATAATATATATTTTTTTAAATGTCTCAGATGGCCTTTTCCCCCCCTTGAGGCTATTAATAATTACAGTAAAACATATGAATACTTTTAAAAGAACATGCGGGGTGTGGGTTCCAGATCTCGTCCTCTGTTCTACCATGTCGACGTTTTCTTCCAGCTTAAGAAGTTTTACAGCCTCTTCCATCCCTCTCTCTCCCCTCTCCCCCTCTCTCTCTACCTCTCTTCCTCTCTCTCTCTTTCGCTCTCTCTCCCCCTACCCCCTATTTTTACCTCTCTTCCTCACTCTTTTCCCCTCCCTCCCCCCCTCCCTATATTTACATCTCTTTCTCACTCTTCTCCTCTCTCCCCCCTCTCTATCTCTTCTTTCTCCCCCTTTCTATATCTCTTCCTTACTCTTTCCCTCTATTTCCCTCCTCTCTCCTCCATCTCTTTCTACCTCTCTCTTTCTCTCTCCCCGTCTCTCTTCCTCCCTCTCTATCTCTCCTTCAACAGTTCACCCAGTTGACCTCTTTTGACCCCTTTTCTCAGGGTCCTTCCCATTATCCGATTTAATCTTCTCAGGTCACAATAAGGACAGAGTTTCCGGTCAATCAACAAATGGAAGTGAACCAGACAGTTGACCTTCAACCTTTCACGGCACACAGGTTTAGCAAGAGGAACGTCTACTTCGGGTAAAATACACGAGCGTTTACGAATGTGTCGCGCGGTGCGGTCTGTCTACATATACGTTAGCAAGAGTACTTCAAACCTTAAATGTATATAGCATCTGACTAATTTTAGTTTGTATACATCTTTGGCAGTGGCTTAGTGGGGGGGGGGGGGCAAGGTGGACATCATGCCCGGGGCGTTACTCACAAAGGGGCGCTAAATGGTTTATTTTACATATAATATTATGTGGTTTTTTAGAATAGGATGGGGGCGCTAAAAAAGCTATTTTGCCCCGGGCGCGAATTAAGCTTTGATCTTTGAGCAATGTATTTGTGTATCATTATGTAAGGAGGTGTATAAATGGAGGTGTCAGCACTTATAGCAGAAGACAAAAAAATTGGCCTCCTTCAGAAAGATATGCCAATCGTTGTTGAGAAGCCTTAGATACGATGGCGCGTCTGATGCATTCGTTAGATCCACCTCTACTAGTGTTTTACTATCTCTTTCTCTCTCTCTTTCTTGGCCACTCTGTCAGTCTGCTGATTTTCTGTATGTAACTATATGCATGTTTGTCTGTTAGTTGTAGTTAGCTATATCTACCAAAAAACATATATTTGTAAATTATAATATGTGCATTTGTCTATTCCCCCTGTTCACTCTGTTATGCAATCTTAAACTCAAACACCGGTCTAACGTCTTCTGATTATGCGTCCGATCACCTTCAGACCTGATCAAACCATGGGCGTCAGATGGAGCTACCATCTGCTCGGGAGCCAACCTTTCGTCGTGCTGGTCGTCATGGAGACCAGCGCCACCTCCATAGAAACGTTCACAGCGGTGCCCGTATCCGGCTGGGGCAGGAAGTATGTCACAGTGAATCTATCGTAAGTGTCTTGTTTTTTAGGTCTGCATCAAGACAGGATGTCGGTTCAGATGCGTAGTGAGGGATGGGAAAGGGAAGGGGGGAGAGCATCATACCCCGGGCGCTACTCACAAAGGGGCGCCAATGGTATATTTTACATAAATATTATATGGTTTTCGAATGGGGGGGTGGGGTGGCGCTAAGAAGGTATTGTGCCCCGGGCGCAAGTTATGCTCGCTACGGCACTGGGTCGGTTCATTTAACATGTAGCCAAGTGACAATTAGACTTGAGAAGTATTTCACTCTTAGGCGACTAATTTTTTGAGCGGTAGAGCGCTCGACTGTCGATGTAAGGGTCCATGGTTCGACGTCTGGTGAGGACCAACTGTTTGCCCCGATCCATAGTGGGGTACACAGATTTGAAAAGTTTGGGAAACACTGATCCAAAATATATTACAGTGGAACATTCAATGCGGCCTTCTATCTATCTATCTATCTATCTATCTATCTATCTATCTATCTATCTATCTATCTATCTATCTATCTATCTATCTATCTATCTATCTATCTATCTATCTATCTATCTATCTATCTATCTATCTATCTATCTATCTATCTATCTATCTATCTATCTATCTATCTATCTATCTATCTATCTATCTATCTATTTATCTATCTATCTATCTATCTATCTATCTATCTATCTATCTATCTATCTATCTATCTATCTATCTATCTATCTATCTATCTATCTATCTATCTATCTATCTAATCTAATCTAATCTAATCTAATCTAATCTAATCTAATCTAATCTAATCTATCTATCTATCTATCTATCTATCTATCTAATCTATCTATCTAATCTATCTATCTATCTATCTATCTATCTATCTATCTATCTATCTATCTATAAGTCTGTCTGTCTCTGTCTGTCTGTCTACAATATATTACAGTGGCACATTCAATGCTGCCTTCAGGGTTGTAAAACATGCCCATCCCAGAGCACTGTGAATACGTTTGAGATATACAACAAAGGTCTAAAATCATACAAACATTATACTATTTACAATATATTACCTTTTATAACTATTCACTTCTTCTTCCTTGGTTTGTTGAAAAAAGGAGGAAAAAGGGGAAGAGACAGCCCTAATACAACATTTTATGTAAAAAATATTAGGGAAAAAAAAGGTTTTGTGATTGGGAATCTTTTTTGGATTCATTTATACAGCTATAACTTGGATTCACAATATTATATAACCACACCCCCTAAATTTTTTTAAGGAGTTACTTAAAATAAAAAACACCCCTAAATTTTTTTTTTAATATTTAAAATAGAAATGCCATTGATTTTTATATTGTATTTTTTTTGTATCGTTAATTTGAATGATGCAAATGAAGCTTAGATTTTTTCAGAGCTATTGTTTTTGTCTAGGTACCAATTTGTGCGTTCCATAAAGCCTTTATATTGATAAACCACTTACCTGTATGTTCCCAAATCCCCTTAAATTGAACACAATAACTTATTCAAAAAATGCGCACATTTTATTTAAATATTTACCATTATCTTTGATTCTTTGTTTTTCTTTAACCCAATCTTCTGTGATTCTGAAATATTTTGTTTTCATGTTTTTAATCGAAGGAAACAGCTGTCTGTCGTGATTATTGGGAACGACATGGAGTCTCAATTCAGAGTAACTCTGAGGACGAAAATGCCCTACAATGCATCGCTGGACATTAGTAATATTGCGTTGATTACCAATCAAGAGTGGTCAACAGAGCTGAAAAAGTAGTTTATTTGATTAGTATTTCGTTTTTTTTTTTATTTATCTTAATATTGAATTTACTTTACATGTATTTGGAGAGATGAAACAATCACGAAGAGAATGTCTAAACAAAATTCATTTAAATGTAATCCCGTAGAGGGGGAGGGGGGGGGAAGGGGATCATTGTGTTATATATTTCATACACATTTTTATTTTGTCTCCTTAAAGGTATCAGTCATATGCACTCAGCAATTGTGGACAAACGAATACATCGGTTAATACACTAGGTCAGGAACTCATCCATTCATCCATTTTTTTTTGTATCATTCATATATAATGTATCCATCCGCCGATCTATATTTATAACATCTGTACTTAGACAATGTATACATCACTGAATATAAATGGTCGTTTGTCTATCTGGTCATCTATTTAACAGTCAATCTAGTTATCTGTAGTTGCATATCTGCATGTTTTATCTGTAAATCTATCTATCTATCTATCTATCTGTCTATCTATCTATCTATCTATCTATCTATCTATAAGGGGGGGGGGGGGGGGGGGGGGGGGGGGGGGGGGGGGGGGGGGGGGGGGGGGGGGGGGGGGGGGGGGGGGGGGGGGGGGGGGGGGGGGGGGGGGGGGGGGGGGGGGGGGGGGGGGGGGGGGGGGGGGGGGGGGGGGGGGGGGGGGGGGGGGGGGGGGGGGGGGGGGGGGGGGGGGGGGGGGGGGGGGGGATATTATATCTATCTATTTATCTATCTATCTGTCTGTCTATTTGCAGTCCTTCAGTCCGTCTGTCTGTGTGTATTTCTGTCTGTCTATTTATCAAAAAAAATTAAAATAATTGCCTGTCCACTGTGCTAACCTCCCCATAACCAGTGTTTGAGGTTCAATCGAATTCTCCATTCGGTATGGTCGTGGGTCATTGTGATGGTTTGACCTACAACAGGACGTGCAGGTCATCAAGCGCCTCAAAAACGTTAAAACGCAAAAGCAGAAACGTCATGGGTGGTAAGTCGGACTTGATCTCATTATACAGTCTTTATTTTATTTTACTTACCTTGACACTTAAAAAAGGGAAAAAAAAAACAAATTATTATCTGTTTTATAACAGAATGATTCATGTGAAGTAAGCGATATATGGAAATATAGGTCAAATAATACACATAATGAAAATACATACTGTGTTAAATTTGGACATTTCTGTACTATTTGTCTTAAAAATTAAATAAAAAATGAAAACAGTTTTATACTGATGATACACATACTTACCCCAGAAATGCTTTTGCCGTTTGAGTCTACTGGAAGGTTCTACATACTGTTTGATGAGACCGCGTCTAAGACCCCTGGTCTCTATTTACAGACTCCGGTGACCGGTGGCGAAGGCAAAGGTCAACAGCTCCCTGGAAAACAGGTACGTGTGTGTTAAGCTCTTTCAGCTAGTACAGTGGTAAATAGCTGACTATATCATGACAACGAGAACAGGAACAAGGGGAGAGGGTGGTCAAATAAAATGTTTCGTTTCATAATTCACTAAGAAAACCATTTTTTTTTGCTACCCAAATAAAAAGACAAATGAAGAATTATACAGGTTTAAATTATTACAATTATTATTTTATGTTTCACCCCCCCCTTCCCCCACGTCTATATGTTTGTCTTTTTAGGTTCCGAAAAATGAAAGTAAATTTTTCCATGCCAACTTGGGTGCGTTTGAAATGTTGTACCTACAAAACTCGAGCTGTTTTTCTGAGGGACTAGTGTTGAACAGAGAAGGGGATGCAAGTTTATTGCAGCTCATACCTGTAGAACTCTACTACAACATCTACATTTGCATGTAATTCAGTGGTTTCTAACATTTTCTTTTTTTTTTTTACGAAACATAACAAAAAGAATTATTGATGAACGGGGCATTATTGATAAGCAGGGCAAAATAGATGACGAGGATATTATTGATAAACGGTGCATTATTGATGGACGGATCATTATTGATGGACGGTGCATTATTGATGAACGGGGCATTATTGATGAACGGTGCATTATTGATGGACGGGGCATTTTTGATGAACGGTGCATTATTGATGAACGGGGCATTATTGATGAACGGGGCATTATTGATGGACGGGGCATTATTGATGGGCGGCGCATTATTGATGAACGGGGCATTATTGATGAACGGGGCATTATTGATGAACGGGTCATTATTGATGAACGGGGCATTATTGATGGACGGTGCATTATTGATGAACGGGGCATTATTGATGAACGGGGTATTATTGATGAACGGTGCATTATTGATGAACGGTGCATTATTGATGAACGGGGCATTATTGATGAACGGGGCATTATTGATGAACGGGGCATTATTGATGAACGGGGCATTATTGATGAACGGGGTATTATTGATGAACGGGGCATTATTGA
>JAGDYQ010000143.1:917141-1004641 GCA_021962125.1 Bulinus truncatus
GACAGCTTTAAAGGACGGCCCCCAGACATATTTTGACAAATTAGGTACTGCCTTGGAATAATGGCTACAATATGCTAAGGTAGAAAGGACATTCAAGCCTTTAGGACATTTTTCTTGTTAGACAAGGCCATTCATTCCTGCCACCCTGAATTGAAGTCATTCATTTTAGAAAGAGGACAAAGACAGTAGAGACAGCTGTGTGCCTGATTAGGAAGTATAAAACCGCTTACCCTGACAGACCCACAACCACAATAGAAAATGATATACAGGACATTATATTTTTTCGTAGCGACACAAGCTTAGGTCCATCACAGACATAGTCAGAACAGAGTAAATGAGAATAAAACGGTAATGGACATAATTAATATTTCGAAGCTGCAACAGAAAAGGACATTTTGCTAGGGACTGTCCTTTGAACCATAATAATAGACAATCTAGGTCACCTGAGGACAACCGTAAAGACAATTATCAAGGAAGAGGTAGAAATAGTTCAAGAGACAGGTTCATGAAGCCATGTGTACATTAGAGCCGTCCAAGCCTTTGCCAGTAACAAAACGTAGAGTAGGACATAATAGCGTAGACGTGCTAAGAGATTCAAGGTGTTATACAATTTGGATTAAGAAATATTTAGTTCGACTATAAATACACTGCCAAGATTTGGTAAATGTAGAGGAAACTTTTACAGGCTTAGTCTAACTTCCCCAATAGCAGAAATAGACATACAGACAATCTATTTTAATGGTAAAGTGGAAGCACAGGTAATTGACAGTCTCATTACAGACCTTATTATAGGTAATAGTGTTGTGGAGATCAAGGACGATAGAAATAGCAGGCAAACTAGGACAAATTACAAACAAAACCCCAAAATTAAATTCGATGACGTACAGCACAGTAGTACCCATAGTGTAAAACCAATAATTTGTTTTCTTTTTGGGTTACACAACCACAAGTCTAGGGCCTGTTCCAAAGCGTGTAGATGAAGTTATTTGTGGACAGTGTTGTAAAAGGGGTCTAGAGAACTGTTCATAACTCTGATACTGAATACAATAAGAATTACCCCCAGAAATATATAAATTAACCCAAATTAAACAGACTATGAAGTTATAGCTGTAATTACTAGAAGTAAAATGCCAATTAAACCATAAGTTATAAATTGATGTTTTTACCATAACAGTAATAAGAATATGATGTTTGCTAAGGCTAAGTAATATATATGAAATGCGGAGTCAAAGGTAAATGATATAAATAAATATACTGAATTAAATACAATCAGCTAAATCCAGAAATTACGGTAAATTTAAATATCTTGTTTCTTTGACTCGTGCACTAGATACTAAGATAATATATTTCAAATATCCCCCTCTAAAATATGCCCTTAAAATTTCATAGCTAGTTATTCACAAGCTGACTAACAAAAACCAATACCATATCATTTTCCAGTTTTAGTCGCCACCCTTTGTGAGGGCCTAAACATTTATCTGTTACCAACCATCTAATTTTACCTGTTTTCCCCTCATCATATTTGTTCTACTTGTACCCTCACTCGGCAAATCCAGTCAAAGACCCACTCAATAATTTCCTGTTACCAACGATATTCAGAACCTCATCAACAGTTTTACATCAATGAAACAGACAAAACTAAAACCACCCCTCATACATTCACACATTTATCACAAGAAGTGTAGTTAATATCACTTCGACCTCAAATTCACCACCGAGTGACTATTACACACAATGGAACGTTTTTGTTTTTCCTTCTACACGTTGTGTAAAACTCACCTCCTATACTATCTTTCTTCGAACCAACACATCAAGGACCAACACAACCCAGTAACAGAATGAGCTTGCTTGTATTATAGAACATTGCATACATTATGTTTTTTTTTTCTTTTTATTAAATTTTGTAATTTATTAAAATGTATTACGTTATATTACATTGACTTATTCATAAATGTTTTACAAATAATTTAAACATGTTTGATTTTACATCCATACCATTTTCAATGTGTTGTAATACTGTTCCCCACTAGACTTTTTATAATAATGTTTGTTAGTTTGTTTTACTACGTAAAACTTAGAAAGAGGAGGTATGTGACGTGGTGCACTTCTCCCCCACCACCCCCAGCTCACCACAGGGTCAGGTTCCTACCGCCATGTTTTTTAGATTTGTTTTTTTGACGTTGCCTTTCCCCCCCTCGTTTCACTGACTTTTTTCCCCCCCCCCCCCCGTTTCGGTGACAGACATCGTCGTTTCCCCCCCCCAAACGTTGCACCAACGTATTCGCCCCGACCTTATAAATACGTGAATGGCAGTAATTGAGTTAATAAATGCTCTGAGTTAGTAAGGTGCTGACAGACATATGAGTTAGACGTAGAGTAGTGTAGATAGTTCGAAAGATTCTAAAAGTTAGTTGTAAACTTGTAGTGACATTTGTTTAAGTAGACATCATTAGACAAAGGACTTATATTATATATACATATATATTACATCTATGTTTAGAAGCAATTAAAGTTAGATCTGTTGTGTTCATATACCAAGCCGTGGCGTTGATATATTTATTAGTTAGAAAAGTTAACGTAACATATTTGGCGATCCTACGCCTTGTAAAGTATAAGATATAATAACGTTACATATTTGAAAATAATAACCTAACACCCAGCCTCCATTACTTACCCAATTGTATTTTTATACGATAATATATAATGTATAATTATTTATATATACATGCATGCATTAATAACCTCTGTATCTCACTACGTCAGGTGGAGATTTCATAGGAGATTACTGGCCGCATGACAGTAAGTGTGTCATTACTGCCAATAATGTATTGCACAATATAAGTTTTTCACGTGTGTCAACAACAGTGGTTCTCAGTCTTTTTTTGTCTTGCGACCCACTTCGAATGACCCGAAAAGTTGGTCGCCACCTAGTCATTGTGAGCCACTACATCAACGACTTTATAATCTTATCTTATTCGATGTTTATATATATATATATATATATATATATATATATATACAGTGGATTCCGCTTGAATTGAGATACCGCTTGGTGGTTCAGCCGCTTATTTAGGACAAATCTCAAGGAACCAAGCCAATAGTAAATGTGTATGTTTAATTGGGACAGCCGATTAATTGGGACAAAAGCCTCGGTCCCGATGTGTCCCAATTAAGCGGAATCAGAATGCATGTATATATATATATATATATATATATATATATATATATATATATATATATATATATATTAATATATATATTTGTGTTTTCTTATGAAGGCTATTTAAAATAACACGGATGCTATAAAACTCTTTCCTTTTTTAGAGCATTTTCGAA
Source organism: Bulinus truncatus (assembly GCA_021962125.1). NCBI lineage: Eukaryota > Metazoa > Mollusca > Gastropoda > Planorbidae > Bulinus > Bulinus truncatus. The sequence goes on from JAGDYQ010000143.1 coordinate 920,478, forward strand.
AAAAAAATGCTCTATTGTCCCCGTTTTGTCTGTATGTCTGTCCGTGATCACCCTAGATCTCAACAACCATAAGTCCTAGACCCATGATGTACATATCATTTTGTAGGTCTTAGCCTGCCATGTGTGCAGCAATAGTTCATTTCGCGATAGGACCTCTGAGGGCCGGGCTTCAGGGCTCCTAAGGGGCTTATATATTATATATATGGCCCCATTCTACACCTTGTACGTTCAATAACCCATTCATTTGGTGCGAAATACTGCAGCACGTAGTTTCACCAAGATTTATTAAGAAACTCATCAAATGAAATAGTAAGCTTGTGTTCTGAGTTTAATTGAAAGTATCAGAGCTATGCAACAATTGACGGAGTTTTCGGACGATTAAATGACTACAATTATGAGTGTTTTCAATTATGAGTCATATTTCAGTAACCACAAACCACTTGTAGTTAGATTTAAGAGAAAATATTTTTTTTTCAAATATAAAGAAACGTCTTTATAATATTTTTTTCAGATATATGCATTACACAATTGAATTTATAAACATTTCCAAAATTTACAAATATTTACTGAAAGCTAACAAACGTACTGATACATAACACGAAAATGCGCTAACACGTCCTGTGTCCAGAATGGAACAGGCTTAATTGCTTGTTTTTTCTCTCTATTATATCAGATACAAGCTTTACGCTCTGTGCTCTTATTACTCGTGAGTACGGTACGGTCATGTTTATTTGTTCGCTCTCCATTTATCATTTTGTTGTTCAATTAATCAATTTTAGATAACATTTACATTTTTTACTTTAAGTAAGTAAAAAGTGAAACGGGGCACATTCATTTAAGTGGGGCATTGTGGGTCAGATGAAGTTGAGTCCATTATGGAATTTGTGTTTGTAGCCATTTTTTTTTAAACCCGAGATTGTGTGGCTTTTTTTTTTTTTTTTTTTTTTTTTTTTTTTTTTTTTTTTTTTTTTTTTTTTTTTTTTTTTTTTTTTTTTTTTTTTTTTTTTTTTTTTTTTTTTTTTTTTTTTTTTTTTTTTTTTTTTTTTTTTTTTTTTTTTTTTTTTTTTTTTTTTTTTTTTTTTTTTTTTTTTTTTTTTTTTTTTTTTTTTTTTTTTTTTTTTTTTTTTTTTTTTTTTTTTTTTTTTTTTTTTTTTTTTTTTTTTTTTTTTTTTTTTTTTTTTTTTTTTTTTTTTTTTTTTAACCTAATGCCCAATGCTTTCCACTGAAACTTGGGAAACCATATGTCATCGACAGACTGAAGGATTTGGTGGACTAGCATTGTTTGTGTCTGAAGGATGAGATGAAATCTCTTAGGTTCACTAATAGTGCGGTTTTTTTCTTTCATCCACACCATAGCCGATTAGTGCAATCTGCGAGGCACCACGGGAGTCATAGCGGTGACTGAACAATTTCCTAGGTCCTCACTGGAGATCGAACCAGGTACCCTCAGGTCGACAGTCGAGTGCTTTACCGCACGACCATCCGCCCCCTCTTTGTAGAGCGCTCTGTTTGTACGCGGTTCAAACCTCGGTGAGAAAAAATAGAATTTCATATTGCGAAAGTTGTTTAATCAAGTAATGGAAACTTGGCGTTAAGCTAGCCACACAATCCCTCTTAATAAGCCGGCGCAACAGAAACAGATTCCACGCGTTAAGGGAACTTCACTTTTGACTTTCGACAGACTGCCCAGAAAATCTGTTCTATCATTCCTTCGACTTTCCGAGCCTGGAACTCAAGTCTTCAGGAGAGACGCCTGATAGATCCTGGGCCAACGTGACAGACGACGTCTTTGAAGAAAAAGCACCAGTAGGAGAGATGAACGCGACAAGTTAGTTGGCACCATCAGTAAACAACTCCTTGTAACTGAGATCATAGATGAATAAATATTGATGCTGATATTGATAGTTGATTACTGCTATCAGTCACGATAACAAGAACTAGGATAAACGCTAATTTAAAATGGTTAATACTTCTTCAGAGACGAGTTTGGGTTAAAGTGGCATCTGTTTAACAGTTAGTGAGTAGAGAGTTTGGGCTTTGCTATATTTAGTATAGACGATATAACGTGGAGTTCAGGATATAGCACGTGATAGATAGCGAGACAGATAGGTAGGCTAAATGAATATTCAGGCTAAATAGATAAATAGTGAATGGCTAAGCTAGATAGACGAGGCAGACTAGATGCAGAGACAGACATGTAAGCCGACAGACAGCCAGCCAGACAGACACTGATAGAGAGATAGACACATACACTGATAGAGAGATAGATCGGCATACACTGATAGAGAGATAGACAGACAAATAGAGAAATTGATAGATAGTTAGCTTGCTAGATAGATAAGTGAAGTAAACATATAGATACATAGAGATTGATAGATAGACATTTAGGCAAATATAATGATACAAGTGTGTAAAATTATCAACTAGTTATCTGTTCTCAAGTAGTCTTTGTGAATCCACGGTAAATAAGACTAATCGAATTAGACTGAATGATTGACAATTCTTTGATTCCAGATGAAAACGAGGAGAATGGGCCAGTGTACAATGTTGACCGCTGGACGTACCCCTGGACAGAGTGGAAGTGTACACGTAACTGCTCAAACCGCAACAAGATCCGCACCAGGCAGGAAGTTCCAAATTTTTGTTTCGTCTGTATCGGCCGACACAATTTACACTATTTAGCACGATGCACCACCGTAAACCCTTACCATGCTAAGTAATACCTTTGGCAAACTAAAGCCTGTTGGGGCCCGAGTCTGGCCCTTCAGGCTGTTTGATCCAGCCCCCGCTCAGCAACTAGTCACTCGTTCACATGAATGTCATTGTCATCTATATTACCTCATATAAACAATCCATCTATCTCCTTCTGTCCCGGTCCTTTTGTCGTTTTGTGCGACTTATCGTAATAATGCTACTTTTTTTTTTTTACAAGCCTCGCCCTACATTTAATCGCATGGGCAACACATTATGTTAGCTGCATTGGCGCAGCGGGAGAGGGGGGGGCGGGGCAAGGGAAGGGGGGAATCATGCCCCGGGCGCTACTCACAAAGGTGCGCAAAATGGTATATTTTACATTGAATATTATATGGCTTTCGAATTTGGGGTGAGGGGGCGCTAATAAAGGATATTGTGCCCCGGGGGCGAGTTAAACTCGCTACGTCACTGGTTAGCTGGGTCATCACATGACGTGCATCGTTAAAAAAGAAGAGATGTTCAATGTTTTTTTTTTCCTTTTTTAATAAGTTAACTATCACAACCAGTTTAACGAAGAAAGTTATAGAGACTTGGTGGTCATATGGTGGAACTCTCGACTTGGTGGTAATGTGGTGGAACCCTCGACGTGGTGGTAATGTGGTGGAACCCTCGACTTGGTGGTAATGTGGTGGAACCCTCGACTTTATGGAAATGTGGTGGAACCCTCGACTTGGTGGTAATGTGGTGGAACCCTAGACGTGGTGGTAATCTGGTGGAACCCTCGACGTGGTGGTAATGTGGTGGAACCCTCGACTTGGTGGTAATGCGGTGGAACCCTCGACTTGGTGGTAATGTGGTGGAACCCTCGACGTGGTGGTAATGTGGTGGAACCCTCGACTTGGTGGTAATGTGGTGGAACCCTCGACTTGGTGGTAATGTGGTGGAACCCTCGACGTGGTGGTAATCTGGTGGAACCCTCGACTTGGTGGTAATTTGGTGGAACCCTCGACTTGGTGGTAATGTGGTGGAACCCTCGACTTGGTGGTAATGCGGTGGAACCCTCGACTTGGTGGTAATGTGGTGGATCCCTCGACTTGGTGGTAATGTGGTGGAACCCTCGACGTGGTGGTAATGTGGTGGAACCCTCGACGTGGTGGTAATGTGGTGGAACCCTCGACGTAGTGGTAATGTGGTGGAACCCTCGACGTGGTGGTAATGTGGTGGAACCCTCGACGTGGTGGTAATGTGGTGGAACCCTTGACTTGGTGGTAATGTGGTGGAACCCTCGACTTGGTGGTAATGTGGTGGATCTCTCGACTTGGTGGTAATGTGGTGGATCTCTCGACTTGGTGGTGATGTGGTGGAACCCTTGACTGCCGATCGAATTGTTCGCGAGATCGAGCCCCATTTATTTCTGGTGTATTTCTCTCGGGTCTAATCGATGTCTTTAAGTCCACTCAGTCTTCAAATGGGTATCTGGCATGCGGCTGAGCATTAGACTGGTCAAACCAACCGAAAGATTAGCCGTCGCTACAGTAACTTCTGACCCACGAGTGTCTGTTAAGGCATTTTATGTGAACATTAAAGAACTTCATCAAATCATTAATCTATATTTATTTGAGTGAGTATCGATTAACCATGAATGATAACAATGTTATCATATTTAAGTTTAAAAAAAAACATTAACAAATGATTATGTAAAGCTAATAATTTTTTTTTAAAACCTAGAGATTGTTTACCACAAGCTAGTCCCGTGGACTGCCCAGGTCCTCAGATTCAGACAAAGGAAGCTGACTGCTTCGTTAAAAAGTGCCCCGAGAGAGGTAACGGTTCTTATTTTACATAAAAAGTACCCAGAGAGAAATAACTGTTCTCATTTTCATAAAAAAAGTGCCCCAAGAGAAGTAAGTGTTCTCATTTTACATAAAAAGTGCCCAGAGAGGTATGGTTCTCATTTTACATAAAAATTGTCCCGAGAGAGGTAATTGTTGTCATTTTACATAAAAATTTTCCCCAGAGAGGTAATTGTTCACATTTTGCATTAAAATTATCCCGAGAGAGGTAATTGTTGTCTTTTTACATAAAAATTGTCCCGAGAGAGGTAATTGTTGTCTTTTTAAATAAAAATTGTCCAGAGAGGTAACTGTTCTCATTTTACATAAAAAATGCCTAGAGAAAGATGTAATTGTTGTAATTTTACATAAAAAGTGTCCCGAGAGAGGTGTAATCATTGTTTATAGAGTAAGGCTCATCCTTAATTATGAAGTGGTCGCATTTTTCCCCCATAGGGCATGTTATTAAAATCTGCACTTATCCAATACATTCAGTATTCATTGCTCATGTATCAGAGTATTTTTTTTTTAAATTGGTACACAGTCGTTGTCTCATGCACCGTATTTAGGGTTATCAGAAACGCAGTGGCTACGGTTCCAAGTAACGGGACTCCCTATTATTTTTTTCCGGGGTCCAACTTTAGATGTGCGTATGCGCTCGGCTAACCATACTCCGTATTATTTTTTTTCCGGAGTCCGGCTATAGATGTGCGCATGCGCTCTAGACGGACTCCGTAAATTTTTTTTTCGTGGTCCGGCTATAGATATTGCGCCTAACCTTAACCCTATTCCTAACCCTATCCCTAGCCCCGAAAACAACAAAAAAATATGCAATAATATGCAGTCCGTCTGCCGCACATGCGCACATCTATATCTTTAGCTGGACCCCGGAAAAAAAATAACATGGAGTCCCGTTACTTGGAACCGTAGCCACTTCCTATTAGAAATAACACAGCCACACCTTCAGTGAAACAAAACACTAACGCCAACTTTCAGATGCTATACTAAAATCTTTAATCGACCACTTGAATACATTGTACCAATGACCTTATATTCGCACGACCTCGCTTACCAGGTGTATAACACAACTTCTCCCCTGATGCACGTACAAACAGTCGGTCTGTGACAGTAATATTTCTTCACACTAACTGGTTTAAAAAAAAACCAAAAACCACAAAGTCATCGGTTTATTACACACCACTCCTTCCCTGGAACTCCCCGCCCCATACTTCCGTGGACCCCCCCCCTTCCCCCATCCCCCCCCTTCCACCCTTCGTTCGCTAATTTATACCCGCTATACTAGAACTTACCAAACCTTTGCTTCAAACGCTGGAAATAGACGAGTGGCGTTTTATGTAAACGATGCGAAAGGGACATAATACATGATACAAGTGGTACGCTTTTCATTTTCTTACTCAGAATTTGGTTCTTTTTTTTTTTCCTAAGGCCTAGAGTAAGTTGATCGTCAGTCATGATTTTATCGAAATAACTGAGGCCGAAAGTTAAATGTCAAAGGTCAGAGAAGCCTGTCTGGAGCTCACAAATCGATGCAATACTGTAATATTACAAAAGGGGCCATTTACTTAGTATTTGCATGACTAAAGAGAAAATAATAAAATGAGAGGAAAACATAACCTTAAAAACAATATATGCAAGTTTTGTTTTTTATATTTTACTAGGGCGTACAGAGTATAACCAAAATAGAAAAGTGGGGGGTACGTATATGTCAACAGTTTGGGAAACGCCGGTCTAGGTCATGTGTATTCCATTCTAAGTGAGCACTTCGCTTACACCTTGCAGTGTAGGCAGGGCCGTTTTAAGGTCATCATAGTCCCTAGGCACTTTCAAAGTCGTAGGGCCTCCCCGATTTCATATTTTAATATTTTTCAAGAATGCACTTGCTTTCGCTTTATGTTCTGGCTTTCGTAGACCCTTGAAAAGTCCGTAGGCCCTAGGCAAAGTGCCTACTGTGTTTATAGGATAAAGTTGCCGTGATTGTAGGGCACGCCTTCCTAGGAGCTTTATAGTGCGGGCACAAAAAAATAAACTATAGACAACTCGCAAATGTAACTTTTTTTTTTACAAGCCTGAGGACAAATGAATTTTGTTTTCCGTGATCAACAGATTGTTTTGGCATGGTCTTCGGAGACGAATGCCAGTACTCATGCATGCATTGTGTAAGAAAGTGTGACCCGTTCAATGGCTCGTGCGACTTATGCCTGGCAGGCTTTGACTACCCGGAAAATGGATGTCAGTACGGTATGTTATGGTTGAGAGATTTTTTTGTTTTCCTTTCAGACTAGTAAAGTGAAAAGGGTTTGTGCTGTTGGTGGACTTTATTTGATAACTGACGGTACAGCTGACTTGATGATTGGCAGAATGGCTGACGTGATACCTGTCGTAATGACTGAATTGATAAATGACAGAATGACTTAGATGGTAGCTGACAGAATGACTACTCGAGATAAGTATTAACAATAATTCATAAATGACAGAAGTAATGACTTGATAAGTGACAGAATGGCTGAATGGATGAGTGAATGGCCTGTTACGTGTCAGATTAACAGACCGAATAACGGATGGCATGGCCAACAAATTGACTGAAAGTGTACTCCGTTTAGCGACACATAACACACTGACTAACTATCCCGTTCGCTGAATAATTGCTGAAAAAAACTGACTAACGGACTAATTTATATGAGGTGTTAGAGACTCACTCATCTATTTAATAATACTAGTTGCAAGTACCCGGCTTTGCCCGGGTTTAAAATAAGGCTTTCTGTTTAACTTTTGTTTTCTCCCTCCCCACTCTCTCCCTCCCTCCCCCTCCCTCTCCCTCTTTACCCCTCTCTCTCTCCCTTTCCCTCCCTCCCTTTCTCCCTCCCTCTCCCCCCTCTCTCTCCCATCTCTCTCTCCCTCCCTCCCTCTCCCCCTCCTTCTCTCCCCTGTCCATCCCCCCTCCCTCCCTCTCTACCCCTTCCTCCTTCCCTCTCTCTCCCTCCCTGCCCCATCTCTTTCTTTATCTCTTCCTCACATTTCTCCCATTCTCTCTCTCCTTCCCTTCCTCTCCCACCCTCCCTCCCTCCCCTCTATCTCCCTCCTTTCCCCATCCCTCCCCTCTCTCTCCCTCCCCCTTCCTCCCTCCCCCATTCCCTCTCTCTCTCCCTGCCCCCTCACTCTTTATCTCTCCCTCCCTCTCTCCCATCCTCCCTCCCTCCCCTCTATCTCCCTCTCTACCCCCTCTCTCCCTCTGTTCCTTTCTCTTTCCTTCCCTCCCTTCCTCTCTCCCTCCCTCTCCCATCTCCATCTCTCCCCCTCCTTCTCTCCCCCCTGTCCATCCCCCTCACTCCCTCTCTCCCCCTCCCTCCCTCCTACCCTCCTTTCCTCTCTCTCCCCACCTGCCCCCCCCAATCTGTCTCTTTATCTCTCTCTCCCTCCCTCTCTCTCTCTGGGAACAGACAGACAGACAGACAGACAGACAACAAATGCGTCTTATAAGTATAGAGATTATTCTGAAAAAAAAAAATTGAAAAAAAAGAAAAAAAATTCACTGTCGGGATTTGAACCCAAATTTGAGTCACGGCCAAGCGAGTAACCGACTGTGCTAGTGAGCCACACAAACATAATCTCAATTTTTAATAGCTTATGCGCGCAAGTTCTAATCGATCATGGGGAAATGACGTCACAGAGGAATTTTATTTATGGCGCCGTCGAGATTACTTTAATATAGTAAAATACTAAAATAAAAAAAAATTAATTACAATTAAACTACCCATCAAGATGAAACGAAACCTATCCTATAACCTTCCCCGTTTAATTATGTGTATGTGTAACAAATTTCACATTATTTGGTTATCTGGATCTTGAGTTATAAGGGAACAGACAGACAGACAGACAACAAATGCCTCTTATAAGTATAGAAATAATGGAACCATTCAATATGAACTCTTGAAGTCTCGACTAATTTGTATGTCTAATTAGAACCTTTCCTTTGAACCAAGTCATCATGAGTCATATTTTGTGATGACATCATCTATTTTTTTTCCAGATCACAGACGATTCGGTGACTGGACCCTATGGGGCTGCTCGGAAGACTGTCTGAATAGTCGCTTAATAAGGAAGAGGTGAGGGCGTCGAAAAATGAGTAAATCTAACAATCTATCTATCTATCTCTACCAATCTACCTATCTCTAGCAATCTATCTATCTATCTATCTCTACCAATCTATCTCTACCAATCTATCTATCTATATATCTATAACAATCTATCAACCTATCTCTACCAAACTATATATCTATCTCTACCAATCTATCTCTATTTATCTATCTATTTCTACCAATCTATCTATCTGTTTCTACCAATCTATCTATCTATCTATTTATCTGTCTATATATATATATATATATATATATATATATATATATATATATATACATATATATATATATACCTACCAACCTGTCTGCCTATCTATTAATCAGTTAATCTCTGAAATTCTGCTGGAAGGTAGCACATGCTCCAGACAAATGCTCTATATTTTTGAAGCTCAATGATGTCTACACACAGTCCAAAAAACTAAAAAAAAAATCATTTTACATTACTATGCGCGCATCTAAAAGCTCCAGAATCTTCTTCTCCACTTCATCCCCCCCGGGGGCACTGATACACGCTATTACAGAACTGACCAAACCTTTGCTTCAAACACCGGAAGTAAGCTAGGGGCTTTTTATGTAAATGAAGCGAAAAGGGACATAATACATGATAAAAGTTATACGCATTCCATTTTTCTTTTTACTCAGAATTTTATAGAGTGGATGTGTGAAGTCCCTTGTAATGCTGAGATGAAATCTCTTTAGATCCTATAAACCACTAATGAGACGGTTGTTGCAGTGCCCTTCTTTCACCCCCCGCCCCCCCCCACCACCATAGCCTATAGTAATGGCCATGGAGGCACCACGGAAGATGCAGCGGAGGACTTTAGCCAGGACCTGAAATATCCATTGGTCCTCACCGTTGATCGAACCAGGGACCCTCAGGTCGAAAGTCGAGCGCTTGACCACACGCCCTCACCCTTTCTTTATCGGTTAGCGCACACACACTAATCGTCCTCCTCTGTATTCATTAATTGGTCGGTAGATCCATCTTTTGTTCAATCAGTATCTTGCACTGTGCAGTTGACTATGCTGTTATGATGATTTCTCAGACTTTGTAAGGCAGAGGAGACGAACAGAAACAAGGCCACCTGCACGGAGCCAGTGATCGACTCCAAGATCGGAGACTGTTTCATCGGCAAAATCTGCCCAAAAAGTAAAAAAAAAACTTTATCTTTGTTTACTTAAAATATTCTAATCTAGTCAAAGTATTAGAGGTAAATATACATAGTTCAGTACAACTCATTTATTTTTTTTTTTAAAATAAATGAATCAACTTATTGTTGATAGGTTAGAGTTGTATTTCAAACGTTTTCTACAATAGTAATTTTTATACATTTACTAACACAAAGCTGCTTATTTCACTGGTGTAAAAATAAATAATGTTTATGAATCTCTCTCTCTCTCTCTTCCTCTCTCTCTCTCAAACACATACACATACACACACACACGCACACATACACACGCACACACACACGCACACACACACAAACACACACGCACACACACACACATGCACACACACACGCACACACACACACACACACCTTTATCGCCGGTGGCAGATTGCTCGGACTACAAGTGGGACCTGAACTGCGTGGGTTCCTGCGTCAACTGCGACAAGCCCTGCAACAAATTCACCGGAATCTGCGACGCATGCAGACCTGGTTTCAAGGATCCAAAGAAATCATGCGTTGAGGGTAAGTGGATTTAGGGAGGGGGCATGGGGGTGGAAGGGCAGTTAAGGGGGGTGGGGGTATATACTTTTTTTTTTTAATTACAAGTTTTTTTTATTCTTTTATTTTCTTCGCCGTGCTCTGAATATTTTCTTGTGTTTCAAGTTTGTCTCGTGATTCGTTCATAATAATCTGTAGTGGTTCTATGTCACAGCAGTTGCATCCTTACCCAAGGTAGAGGAGGGGCAATCACACATAGGCGGACTCTGGGTAAGGATCACACTGGAGGAGGGTGGGGGGCGATGATTAAGTATCTCTACACCTAGTGGGCCCAAAAGAATAAGGTTTCTTTTGCCCCCCCCCTTTCCCATTAAACTATTATAATTTCAGTAGCGAGAATCTTTTAAAAAAAATTGTATATGATATTGTGAATCATTTCCCCCCCCCCCCCCACTTAGTGCATTTTAATTTTTTTTTTTCAATGACTGTTTTTTAAATTACATTTCTGCCTTCAACCAGCGTGTGGCCCCAATCAGTTCGGAGTGGATTGTAAAGGTGATTGTTTTGAGAAGTGTGCCGAAGATTGTGTTGACAGGGTCACAGGAGATTGTTTGGGTAAGAGCACGCAATATATATATAGATCGTTGCAGAACGGATTGTTTAGTTCAATGTATGAATCATAGGTCTATATGATTGATTGTTGAGTTCAATGTACGAATCGTAGGTCTATATGATTGATTGTTTAGTTAATGTACAAATCATAGGTCTATATAATTGATTGTTTAGTTAATGTACAAATCATAGGTCTATATAATTGATTGCTTAGTTAATGTACGAATCATAGGTATATATATAATAGACTGTCTAGTTAAACCGAGCAATTCGAACCTGTTCATCTCAACAAAGATTCCATCACAACTTAGTCTTGTCTTGCATGGGCAGGTTCCGATAAACCGTTTGATCCGACTTTCAGTGGTTGTCTCTAGAGCCGTCCAACGCACCTCATCAGAGTCTTTCAGCGAGAGTTTTGTAGCGCATTGATACAGTCATCACCCGCAATAATATCCGATCGATAATAGTCTACATCAGCCTATGGGTTCTCTAGTCTGTCGCTTAATCACAAGAAGGCCTATGGCTGTAAGTGTTGACCATGTCCACATCCAGGGTCCCCCCCCCCACTGTAGGGCTACAGGAAATGGACAGAGTAACAATTCAGTACATACCATTGCATTAATATACGTCATTCAATGTTTTTTTTTCTAAAACTGGTGACCTATGTCGTCTTGACACACTCACCGTTACAACTGATTGTTTGTTTTCATGTCTACAGTGAAGTCCAGCATGACGTTTTACCTGTTCTACTTATTTCTGCTCTTGATTCCCATCTCGATATTTCTTTACTTCATCTCGAGCAGGTGAGAATGTTATCGGTGGATACTATTATTGTAGGCCAATGAAAGGAAGATGAGAACGTTATCCGCGTACGCGTTTAGTGTTGATAAGTCCCAAATTGATAGATAGTATACCATACATACACGCATACAAACATACGCACATACATACGCACAAAAAACATACATACACACATACATAAACACACACATATATACATACAAGCATACAACCAAACATACATACAAACATACATGCATACACACATACATACATACATACAAACATACATATACACATGCATAAAGACATACATACAAACATACATGCATACACACATACATACATACATACATTCAAACATACATATACACATGCATAAAGACATACATACGTACATACAAACTAACGTACATACATACATACATACAAACATACATACAAACATAATAAAAACATACATACAAACTTAATACAAACATACATACAAACATACATACACACACATACAAACAAAGAATCATACAAATATACATACATACACACATACAAACAAAGAATCATACAAATATACATACAAACATACATACATACACACATACAAACAAAGAATCATACAAACATACATACAAACATACATACATACACACATACAAACAAAGAATCATACAAACATACATACAAACATACATGCATACACACATAAAACAAAGAATCATACAAACATACATACAAACAATATATATATATATATATATATATATATATATATATATATATATATATACGTTTAAAAAATAATCTAAATTAGAAAGCTTGCAAGAAAACAAGAATTAAAGCTGTCACATGTGAATTAATTCCCTTGTTTTATTCTGTGTGTCCAGGAGAAAAGATTATCAGGATGCTGTGCTAGAGAGTCTGGGGGCATCAAAGTCCAGGCTGTCCGTGCCGTCAAGGTCCAAGTCCTTCCAGTCCGTGAGATCCTCCAGAAGCTCCCGGCCTGGAATGAGCAAATCTGGGTCAGTAGGTAGTGGAGGGAGTCCCGTCATACCCTTGAGCTTATCTCGCTCGAGGTCAAAGACGAACGTGGTACCTAAAGATACTGCAAGGTTGGGTACTTCAGAAACCATTTATTGACCGTTGCATGTGTCAGCCAGAATGTGGATTGAAAGGGGGGGGAGGTCTCTCTCTATCTCACACGCACGTTTAGGTATCCAAAAAAATTATTCTCTGCGCCCCCCCCTCTGGGCCCCCCTTAGTGGGCGTCAGTACACCTCTGTTTATACGAGGGTAACTATTATTGTATCTTCCTCTCTCTCTCTCTCTCTCTCTCTACAAATTTATATTAGAAGATAGACAAAGATGGATATATTCCACATATTTGTATATGCATAGGATATGGAAGTATAGATTTGAAAGTAACAATATGACAGATGGATAGATAAATTGATACATAGATAGATAGATCTGTAGATAATAGATAGATAAATAAGTAGATAGATAGGTATATAGAAAGATGTGCAAACATATAGATAGATAAAAGAAATATAGATAGATAGAAAGTAGATATATAGAAAGAAAGATAAATAAAAAGATAGATATATACAAAGATAGATAGATAGTGTAATAGTGATACGAATTTTTTTAAAGTCAATTTAAATCAAACTTCACATAATATTATCAATTCAGTTCTCACTATATTTTTAATATATCATATGTGTATATGCACTTATATACTTTTGCTATGAAATAAAACTCATAAACATATTTTGAACATTTAATGAAATCATTTCAATAAATTTAAAGAAATACAATTGGTTGTTTCTTCATTAATTAAATAGATAAATGTGTTATCAGTTGTTGGTGGTTTTTCTGCACAGCTTATTAAATTTAGATCCATACAGAGGGTCGCACGTAATGCCGAGAACAGAAATAAAGATACAGGCATTTGCGATCAGAACGAACCAGGGACCCTCAGGTCGACATTCGAGCGCCTGACCACATGACCATCCGCCCCCTTATAAATCTTATAGAGCTCAGAACCGACGCCTCCGTCAAAGCAATGATTAGGAGGCTGGTGGAGCCCCCCTCAGAAGCCGTTCCTGGCTACAGTTTAATAAAAAAGGCTAGAGTTTCACGTCACTACAAACAGAGCAATACTATAATACAGGGCACCCTAGAGGCAGAGAGGAAGTGAGTCCGCTTTAGAACACATCTGGATTGCGATCATTTGAGAATGAATTGTCCACTTTGTGCGACGTTACTTGAAATCAAGTTAAGGTACCACCACAACAGCGGAAAGTCTTTAAAATTATAAGTGAAAATTTTTTAACTGCACCCATCTCATTTAACCAACACTATTCCAGTTGGGGGGAGAGGGCACCAGCTTTGACCATAACCGTATTGTATGTTAAGTTACTAGAATTTAGATATTTAAAAAAAAAACGACGGAAAATCTTCTATAATACTCTACAATCTACCATAACACTACAATCTACCATAACACTAGAATCTAATATACCGCCAGAATTTTCTATAGCACTAGAATCTACCATAGCACTAGAATCTACCATAGCACTAGAATCTACCATAGCACTAAAATCTACCATATCATTAGAATCTGCTCTAGCACTAGAATCTACCATAGCACTAGAATCTGCTTAGCACTATAATCTTCCATAGCATTATAATCTGCCACAGCACTAGAATCTACCATAGCACTAGAATGCTATAGCACTATAATCTATCATAGCCACATAATCTACTATCGCACTAAAATTTACTAAATCACTAGAAGTTACTATATCACTAGAATCTACCATAGCACTAGAATCTACCACAGCACTAGAATCTACCATATCACTAGAATCTACCATAGCACGGGGTGGCTTTAATCCTATTATGCAGATACCTTTAAGCCATTTTTTTTCTATGATTTGAATATTTCAATTTTTGGCCTGCTATGTACTATATGGTTTATTACGGCTTTAAAGTGTTTAAACTTGTGTTCAACTTACATTTATTTTTATCAGTTATTTTGTTTTTCATTAAACGTATTTGTCTTTATTTATACAAGTCTGGTACTTGTTAAAAAGTAAGTAGTACAGTGTAAGAGATAGATCAATTGACTACTAGTCAGTGGATTAAGGATCACACACCGGTTCCGAATCGATTGACTACTAGCCAGAAGATCACGCATCGGTGACCAGTTTTTAAAGTGGGTAAGTTAACATTGGGGGGCGGTCATCGGTACGACCAGAGTTACGTCCCGGTAATCACCTCCTACAGTCAGGGAAAAGTAGCGCAGACTATCGCAATGAGTGCATTAGTGAATTGTACAGATATACTATACTAGTGTGACCCACATTGATCACTATGCAGATTCTAAAATTGGCATTTTAAAAAAAAAATTAAAGTCTATGTCACATAGAAAAAAATAACTGAAAGTAAGGTTATATTGTACAATTATAGTGATTGATTGTGTGTGTAGACTTTATTGTACATAGTCAACATCGCAGTGGACGTTCACACCACATTTAGAAAAAGAGTTTAGACTTTGGTGCGAATAATTTGAAAATATAAAAAAATGGATGCTAATTAACAGGAAATTATGTATCAATAATAACAAATTATAAGACTTTTTTCCGTGTATTTTATTCAACTTTGAAGCGATTACAAACTTTTTGTTTAAAGTTTGCTATCTTTTACAAACCTGTTAGAGTTAATTATTTAAAGTAAGTATAATTAAAGTGAAATAATAATGATACGTTTTATTATTCGGTGTCAATAATTGTAAACCAAAATGTGTACTTGCTTAAAGAGAACATTATGTACATTGAATTAGTATATCGACATATAAATACACACATAAAAATACATAGAGATAAAGAGAGGACGAAAAACAGATAGATATTATGATACATGAATTAAAATTTTATAAATAATAGATAGTTGTATAATAATACATTTAGATAGATATAGGCCTACTTAAACAAAATAGATTGATGATTGATCAACAGATAGATACATTTCGCATATATATATATATATATATATATATATAAGGTATTATATTAGATCCGCGGTTCTCAAACCGGGACGTACGTGTACGGATATGCACGGGGCACTCAACGACATGTACTTTCCGTCTTAAAACAACCAAGAGGTTGAAGTAGGTCACCAGTTTACTCTAAACATTGAGGGGGTCCCCGGGGACATATTTTCACACCCTTTTGGAGTCTAGTCGCGAGAAACGTTGAGAACTGCTGTATTAGATAGATAAAGAGAGACCTACAGATCATAAAAGGATTAATTTAAAGAATATATATATATATATATATATATATATATATATATATATATATATCAGTGTTCAACTATATTCGTTTACTCCATTCAAAAAGTAACACTATGTAAATAGAGATTGTTCTTAGTTAACAAATATCTAATAAAATAATAGCGGTTTGGGTTCTGTGTTAAATCGAAAGTAAAATACAATCATGAAAAAATCGGATCTGCCCGAAACCAAAAAAAAAAAACCTAGCCTACCGATCAAGCCTAAGGGGATATAACTCTATACAAAAGTTTTGCAGGGTACAGCTAGTACAATATAAAAAGAAATCAACCTTCCCCCTAATCTACCCTTCCTAAAAAAATTTCCCACAGACCAGCATCAAGCCTCATACCACGCTTCTCTCTAAAAAACAATCTCACACAGGCTAAAATTTATTGCAAAATTAAAAAAAAAATTATATATATTTTTTAGAAAACGATTAGCTTTAAAAATTCTGTTTTTACAGTGTCTTGTTTTCTGATGTATTCTGTTTTCTCTTTCTATGTTTATATTCTCTAATTTTTAGTCATCGTTGTTAAGATGAAACTCCTGCTGATTGCATTCGCCAATCTGGTGACTCATACCCAATACACCCACGGTAAGTTTGTCTTAAATATATAATTATTTATATATCCATACATTCTTACCAGAGCTTTTCTTGAGCGGTTCACCTAGCTCCATCGTCCACTCAGTCGTCCACCCTTCCTACTGCCAAAGGCACTATTCCTGTGCACATTCCAAAAACTGGTCCCTACAGGTGCTTCAGCCTATCACCCCCCACCCCCAGTCCCCCAAATAGTATCTCTTAGTCTCTGCCTGAGAACGCTAAGAACATAGTTAAAAAAAATGTGTTCGAATGATGATCCTTAATTTTTTTTAAAATTGGTCATATTTAGTTTGATTACTTACGGTTATCCGAGAAGTAAATTTCTATTTATGTCAGTCTAAATGCCCCAAATATGTAATAATCTTAGATGTGCGATACAATGAGATTATGAAACTAGACAGGTATATATATACATATTATGGCAACCTTGTATGCCCCAATAAAGTAACAGACAGACTCCTGTGTTCACAATGGACCAAAACTTTGGTTTCAAATTAATTGGACCTGAAACTTCTTTTCATCCACACAACAATGGGATCGAAGTGCCTGGGTAGCGCTTTGATAGCCAGCTGTACCTTTATGCTTCAGCACTACCTGCAGCTAATCCGATTTCACTGGTGCTACTGTTGTGTCCATGATCTTGTTGGACCTTTAATTTATCTCCTTCGTTAATACTTCATAATATGTCCGCGTTCTTTATATAAGATCAACATCCCAACTTTTACACTCGTCAACTAGCACCTGTCTCATATGATAAACTCTTTTACTGTGGGATAACTCCCTTCTCCACGTTCACCTACCACCACTTTCCCATCTTATCCCGCCTTCCCTCCCGATCTCCTCGACCAAATACAGCCATGCTCCACTGGTCACACTGGTCACTCCGGTCACTCTCCATTCACTACTTTGATCTTCCACCCTTTTCACAATCAAACCCACGCCATGCCATTCAAACACGCTAACTGACCCAACACAGTTCTCTCACCCACATATAATATTCTGACAACAGATATTCTGCTGCGCAACTCACAAACTAATACACCACAATTCCATGGTCGTTGAACTATTGTGACTGTCAGTGAATAAATTGAACACATAATGGAAAATATATCTTATGTAAAACCATTGCATATAGACTAGTCTTTTATCAAGCGTTCTTTTGATATGTTTAAACTTTTTTATTGGGAGCGTGGATACCATACTTGGCACTATGCACTATTAACATTGACCCTTCTAATTCTGTAAACAGCGGTGAGTACTTCAGAAGGCATGGTGTTTCTCATCTCAGCCCCTTCCACCACTGTGATACACAATTCTTTTAAGGCGTACCCTAGGCTGGTTCTCAACATGGAGTCTGGAGTTGACTGTCAGGTAGACATGACTTATTGACTGTCAGGTAGACTAGACTTACTGACTGACAGGTAGACTAGACTCATTGACTGACAGGTAGACATGACTCATTGACTGTCAGGTAGACTTGACTCATTGACTGATAGGTAGACTAGACTCATTGACTGACAGGTACACTAGACTCATTGACTGTCAGGTAGACTAGACTCATTGACTGACAGGTAGACTAGAATTATTGACTGTCAGGTAGACTAGACTTATTGACTGTCAGGTAGACTAGACTTATTGACTGTCAGGTAGACTAGACTCGTTAACTGTCAGGTAGACTAACTGACTGTCAGGTAGACTCATTGACTGTCAGGTAGACTGACTGTCAGGTAGACTCATTGACTGCGTGGGATAAATGAAAGTAGACGTTGACTGACAGGTAGACTCATTGACTGACTGGTAGCCTCATTGACTGACAGCTAGACTCATTGACTGACAGGTAGACCCATTGACTGACAGGTAGACTCATTGACTGACAGGTAGACTTAATGACTGACAGGTAGACTCAATGACTGTTACACACACACTCACACATCTATGCAACTAATTCAGACAGAGTTGTCTGTACAGATAAACAGACTAAGCCGTTGCTCAGGGAGCCCTTTCAGCAGCGCCCCTACCCCTTCTTATTAATACTACCAGCCAGGGTTCCAACAGATATTTTAAGACTCCTTTCCCCCGACATTCGAAACATCTGTTTAGGTGCCACCCGAACAATAAGTATGTCTCAGTACACGCACATTTATAGCATAACACATTGTAGCACTTAGCTGCCCTTTAAGCACACTGAAACATCTTTGGAACATATTTTTTTTATTGTCTAAACTTTGTAAAAGAATATGTGGTTTTTATTTTTATTTTCGTGGTAAATCGGTCTTCACTTATGGGCTCTCCTTGTCTGTACTGAGACTCACTGTTTACACAGCTCTTTAAAAAGTGGGTTTATTTTACACTACACAATAGACATTATGTATACCCGATAGACGGGTGTGTTACAGAGAGCACTTCCCATATTTATTTCTCAGAGAGTGAGTAAACACAGTATACTAGACTCATTATGTATTCTTTACATTAGTCAATGAATGGCAATAAGTAGTAATATATATATATATATATATATATATATATATATATATATATATATATATATATAGATCTAGATTCTATAAAAAATTTAACTCTCAAAGCATTTAAAAAAGTAAGGATAACGTTTTGAATTAGGCGACTTATTTTATTTCTTTGTAATAAAATTAGAAAACAAAAATTGGCAACATTTAAAAAAAAAAATCAGGCAACTTTTTTAAAAATTTATAACAGGTCAGGATAACCTCGGAGTGGATGACCAATCAAGACATTTTTGTCAATGAGGTCATAAGTTTGAAAGCATTTTTGCGCACTCGCTACTTCAAGAACTACTTACACTTTGGGTGAGAAACCAAGTTCCTAAACAAGTTCGATAAATAAAAATGTGTGTGAGGCAAATCATTTCTTCTCAATAATAATATAGAATATATTATATACCATACAGCGAGTGTGCAGTATGATTCGCCTCGCATCTTTGGATCGTGATCCAAGACATTGTACTTATGCTCAAGACAAACATAACTCATCATTGTTATTGTTATTTGTTTGTTCTTGTATTGACCAAAAGTATTAGTCGTCCCAGGTTTAATTTGAACTTTATGATCTTACATTGTTAATTTATTCTTTCAAAACTGTTTAAATTTATACATACTAGATTTGTAACAGTAAAGTAAAACTATACCTTTGTGTTTGTCACACTTAGATTTGTAACAGTAAAATAAAACTATACCTTTGAGTTTGTCACACTTAGATTTGTAACAGTAAAATAAAACTATACTTTTGTGCTAGTCACACTTAGATTTGTAACAGTTAAATAAAACTAGACCTTTGTGCTTGTCACACTTAGATTTGTAACACTAAAATAAAACTACACCTTTGTGCTTGTCACACTTAGATTTGTAACAGTAAAATAAAACTATACCTTTGTGATTGTCACACGTCGATTTGTAACAGTAAAATAAAACTATACCTTTGTGCTAGTCACACTTAGATTTGTAACAGTAAAATAAAACTATACCTTTGTGATTGTCACACGTAAATTTGTAACAGTAAAATAAAGCTATACCTTTGTGCTAGTCACACTTTGATTTGTAACAGTAAAATAAAACTATACCTTTGTGCTTGTCACAATTAGATTTGTAACAGTAAAATAAAGATAAATTTGTCAAATGTTGACATCGGGCAGTGTCGGCTTTTTTGGGGGGGGGGGGGGATAGTGTTGCAACAAGGAGCATTGCCCTAAGCTCAACGCCTAGGTGTAACCCCCCACACACACGTTAGGCGAGTCTATTATCATAACACACACACACACAGAAAATTAACAAATTGATGAAAAACGAAACAGATAATGCGCTGAAAAAATCGATGAATATATTAGATTTTAACCAAATAAACGAAAACCGGTTTGTCCATCATGGTATTTAGAAATATTATTATTAGACATTTTAAGCCAATATTTTTATGCAAGTTTAATGATGCATGGGATTCTCTGATTTGGATATTGTCCCTCACCCCCCACCGCCACCTAGACCAGAAACAGCCTCAGGTTTCAGATGGACATACCATCTAGTGGGCACTATGCCGTTCGCAGTTATGGTCAGCATGGAGACTAGCCAGTTGGCCCTAGAGACGTTCACGGCCCTGCCCGTGGCCGGGTGGGGTAGAAGATACTTCGCAGTTACCTTAGAGTAAGTCTTAGTTAAACATTGGCCATTAACCTTAGAGTAAGTCTTAGTTAAACGTTGGATATTACTCTTTCTCCTTACGTCACTTCGCCTTTACCTAACAGAAAGTCGTAGTGATCAATTATGTGAGTTTGTTCGCTTTACGCCATTATTTCTCCAGAGCAGTGCATCTTTCAGCTAAGATCTGCGCGTGTGTCCTCTCACACAACACGCCGCGCACACACTGCAACATAGCGCACGCATATTTCACTTTGGCAGCAACAATAGGTCTATACGATTATGTCTCTAGCAGACACTCCAACTTCCTTATAAAAATGTGCACGAAAAATATATGTTTGAACACATATAGGCTTGGGGAAATGTTATAGAACATTTTTCTAGTGCATAAAGCTATCCTCAAATCAAAGCGAAACGTTCCGCTGCGCTATTTCTCACGTGAGATTTTTCTAAGCGCAGAAAACCCTCGCTACACCTAAGCGAAGCGAACGTGGGCGTCAGCCGACCGGATATAATGATTTTTTTAATTTTCTTTTTTTTATTTGAAAACGTCGGCAGACATTTTCTTATTATTAAACATTTTCTACAGTTATTGTATTTTACAAGTAAACAGTGAAAAAAAAACACTTACTTTTGGTATAATCTGATATAATTCAAGTTGCTATATATAAATGTAAGTCTTATTTGTTAATTTTAAGACATTTATATCAATTTTAACCATGATTTTCATTTGAGTCGATGTTTCTAGGCAGCCATTTTGGATTATTTACACTCGCGAAACGCTTTGGTTTGAGTATAGCTTTCCTCTAACCAAAGCGAATTTCGCGTATCTAGGTAGCTCGCGAAATTCGCCCCTCTTTCGCGGCAATGTATTTACATGGAGATGCTCAAACCGCGTAGAATTTCCGCGGCGGTGCAGAGAAATTTCGCGGCATCGCTTCTTTCAGAGTTTTTTCGCGTTTCGCGAGTGTAAACAATCCAAAATGGCTGCCTAGAAACATCGACTCAAATGAAAATCAAGGTTAAAATTGATATAAATGTCTTAAAATTAACAAATAAAACTTACATTTATATATAGCAACTTGAATTATATCAGATTATACCAAAAAGTAAGTTTTCACTTTTTACTTGTAAAATACCATAACTGTAGAAAATATAGCATAAGAAGAAAATGTCTGCCGACGTCTTCAAATAAACAAAACGAAAATCATAAAAATCATTATATCCGGTCGGCTGACGCCTACGTTCGCTTCGCTTAGGTGTATCGAGGGTTTTTCGCGCTTTGAAAAATCTCACGTGAGATATAGCACAGCGGAACGCTTCGCTTTGGTTTGAGGATAGCTTTACATATTAGCATATACTCATGGTATTTGAGAATCAGAAATAATGTAATTTTAGGTAGGCCTATTACTAACATAATTTTCAAATCCAAAATCTATTTCTTTTTTTTTTTAATACAAACTTTAAAATTCATTTTAATATTTATAGTAATGATAAAAAATGTACGCGATCATACTTATGGCTTTAGTAAATAAGATTCGAATGCGCCAACGTTAGAGAGAGGCAAAGGCAGAGGTGTAGCGTGGGGTGGACAAAGGGGTGGCATCCTGCCCCGGGCGCTACTAACAAAGGAGCGCCAAATGGCATTTTTTATATAATAATAATATTAATATTGAATGTGGGGGGCGCTAAAAAGGTATTAATAGGTTTTTGTGCCCCGGGCGCGAGTTAAGCTCGCTGCGCCACGCGCACAGGGTTGGCTTATATGAAAGTAGGAAAGGTATACAGAAAACGATAGGATTAAAACGCACTTACAGTTGTTTGGAGACTTTTAAATAAATACATCTTTTTGTCTTATTGATCTTGATAAATTATAATTGTCCACAGGACAAAGTTTTCTGTCGTGCTCATCGCTAATGATGATGACACCAGAGTGGACATCGTACTTCGGTCCGGAGAGAGCAATTTTCAAGTGAATATCTCCAGAACGTTGTACACCAGTGGAAGTAATGCGTCCTTGACTTTGACGAGGTAGTTTACTTGACAAAAAAGGAAAAAAAAATAGTATTTTAAAAAAAGAGTTTTAAACACACATTTCACACCATTGGTAGCATGGTATGACGTAAATAGAACACTGAACCGTGGGATAAACACGGAACCTTAAAGTGCACATGGAGCAGTAGGTGCACATGGAGCAGTAGGTGCACATGGAACAGTAGGTGCACATGGAGACGTAAAATGCACATGGAGAAGTAGGTGCACATATAACTTCAAAGTGCACATGGAGCAGTAGGTGCACATGGAGCAGTAGGTGAACATGGAGCCTGAATGCACATGGATCAGTATGTGCACATGGACCAATAGGTGCACATGGAGCCTCAAAGTGCACATGGAGCAGTAGGTGCACATGAAACCTTAAGATGAACAGAGAGTCGTACTGTAAACATAGAGCCGTAAGGTGATCAAGGAGCCGTAATATGAACACAGATTCGTAAGGTATATGAATACGAATTTTATCCGATGAGTTAAGCAATGTTTTTGGAAATGTTATTTCACTTTCTTCCGCTGCTGGGCTCATCCTCTTACCTATATTTTCATTTAATAAACATTTTGTTTTTAGAATATTTTTGAATATATTTTAATGAAGTAATTTTCTTTTTAAATCTAAAAGATGAAAAAGTATAGTTAAAATTCTATAGCTGTTGATCTTCTGTTTTTTTTTCTGAAGCGTAATGTTAAGCTAAATCACCTTTATGTTACGTATTGCCCAATATTCAAAAACTTTCATTTTTCTAGATATTTTAAATCAGTCTTTTACACTTGTGCTCGGTTTTTTATTTTACATTCATATCTATATACAGGTATCAGTCTTTCGCTCTCAGCACGTGCTCAGAAAATGATTCCTCTGGATCAATCACAGGTATTTATATTATTTAAAAAATGTTATCGCCTTTTATAACTAATGAATAACTGTTTTATTTATATATACATGACACGCTGGTCATACATTTTTCTCCTACGTCCTAAACACAGGGACGCATTTCGTTGGAACGAAGTCGTTCGGTATGGTGATCGGACACTGTGAGGCCGTTACTCGTGTCAGGCAGTGCCAAACTAGCAGCCAGACAACTTATGCAGGGAAATCTGGAAGCTTAGTCGCTGGTGAGTACTAGAATTGGGATAGTTTGGAAAAATGGGGGAATAAAGCAGCCGTGGTTGTTTGATGGTAAGTAATGCAGCCGTGCTGGTTTTCTTGTAATTATTGTAGTCGTAGTGGTTTTATTTTAAGTAAGTTGTTATGTGGTTTTGTTTATACATATTGCCGTCGTGATGGTTTTGTTGTGCTGACTGCAGTCTCGATTGATTTTCAGAAGAAACCGTAACCGTGAATAACCTTTCCCGTACCCGTGAACAAACTTTCCGGTACCCGTGAACAACCTTTCCCGTACCCGTGAATAACCTTTCCCGTACCCGTGAACAACCTGTCCCGTACCCGTGAGCAACCTTTCCCGTACCCGTGAACAACCTGTCCCGTACCCGTGAACAACCTGTCCCGTACCCGTGAGCAACCTTTCCCGTACCCGTGAACAACCTTTCCCGTACCCGTGAGCAACCTTTCCCGTACCCGTGAACAACCTGTCCCGTACCCGTGAGCAACCTTTCCCGTACCCGTGAACAACCTGTCCCGTACCCGTGAGCAACCTTTCCCGTACCCGTGAACAACCTGTCCCGTACCCTGAGCAACCTTTCCCGTACCCGTGAACAACCTGTCTCGTACCCGTGAACAACCTGTCCCGTACCCGTGAACAACCTGTCCAATACAACCGGTCGAGAATCATTGATTATGACAATATTGTCAATACCTGACTTAAGTTGGGAGAGTAAAGGTGGCTGGGCGTTGTGCTAACCACACAGTCCATTCATACGGTGGCTAATGAAATAAACACAAATGCCGAAAGCGAGAATCCCCACTCCCTCCCCCCACAGGCTTTGGACCCCTGTTCGGTTTACATATGTATCGTCCTTGACCTGCTGATAGGCAATATAAACTCAATATAAATATCGACATCGTCAAAGCATTAAGATTAATAAACAACCTGTTTGATGCTAAGAGTTAAAAGTTGTTACAGATTAAGTAACTAGATTTTTTACCAACAGCGAACGCCATTTTAATCAAAACAAAACGTAAAGCTAGAGGTGAGGGTTAGAGATGGAGGTTAGAGGTGAGGGTTAGAAATGGAGGTTAGAGGTGAGGGTTAGAGGTCAATGTATTTCATACTTTGAAGAGCCGCACCATAATCGATGTATCAAGTTTTATAAAAAAAAAAAAAGTAACTGCTCTTTACAAAGAAACACAAAAAAAAGTTTTGACTGTTTTCATTTTCATCGCAGCAACCAGCTGACTACAGGTGGATTGAGTGCCAGAGGCCATGCCAGGTGGTGTACTTCCAGAACTCAAGCTGTCTTATCAATGGTCAATTCAACAACGAAGCTGACCCGAGCCTGTTGCTAGTGACGCCAGTGGAGCTCTTCTATTTCATTTACTTCTGCATGTAAACATCAATACACATACGCATATAAACTTATTTGTTGCATGTTTGAGAATAAAAACAAATTCTTAAATTTAAAAGCCAAAGACCTGATATATTAAATGGGCATTTCATTTACTGCCTAAGTGTTTCTGCCCAATGGACCCGGTTAATGGTCTCTCTTCTCTTTCAGGGTGCCAACTGTACAACTAAATCATTATTTGTCCCTGATGACCCCAGTTGGAAAAGGAGGCACGCTCAAGTTTAGGGCGGCACCTGGAGACACGGGCATTGTGGGGTAGGTCAATGTGGTGCAAGGTTAACACTATTAGGTGCAACGCTTCCGGCGGACCACTAAGACCACAAGTCAGCATGAACGTGATTGACATCAGCATTATTCAAAGTACAATTTTTGGTTTAACCCCGACGTCTGTAATTGATAGATTCAATTTAATTCCTCACATTTTAAGTAAAACGTCCTTCCTTTTCTTTATTTTCAAGAGCATATCTGATATTTAATAAATATGATATTAATATATATATTACAATAACCAAGTCCTTGAACAAGCGACAGTTGCGATAATTAGATTGGCTATTTTTAATTTTTTTTTGTTGTTTTTTTTTTGGCTTGCAAAGATATATTCCGGGAAATCTAAACAATGATAAATTTTGAGGCCCAAGGGAAAAATACCTTGAGGTCCCAAAGACGAATGTGCCTTGGAGTATTTGAATATGAAGCACGCTAGTCTAAGGCTACATACCCATACACACGCACATACAAACATGCGCAAACAGCCAACCTACGGTGCTCAATAGAAACGTGAAAGTGACTATTGTGACCTTTCACATTTTGTTGCAAATTAAGCACGAAACTAACTAAAATATGTTTTCGGATATCTACGTCATAAACAGGGGTGTTACGAGGCAGCCAGTCGTTTACCCGTACTCGTCTAAATGGGGCAGCTGGGAGTTTTACGCCCTTAGGACCGAGAGAGGCAGCTCCTTCGTCATATACTCAGCAGCCATGAGGTTTGGGTGTTTCCTGCACGGAGAAGATAAGAGCATTTCATACATGCATAGCGCGGGATTCCTCTCTCCCAACATTCAGGTATTTAACGGTTTTTCTACTTGCATCACTCCACATTATGTCATTTTTCGGTTTTTTAGTTACAGCGTTTTCCCTCGATATATTTAGTTATATCTGTTCAGGATTTCGTCGATATCCCGGTTTAAGTCAATTAACATCGTTACTGATTTATGAAGGGAATTCTATTTCAATTTTCCCTCAACTCATCTCCTTTTTTCATCTGATTTTAAGAGAGAGAGAGAGAGAGAGAAATAGAAAGAGAGAGAGAGAGAAAGAGGAAGAGAGAGAGGGGGAAAGAGGGAGGAGAGAGTGGAGAGAAAGAAAAAGAGAGAGAGAGAAAAAAAAAAGAAGGGGAAGAGATAGAAAGAGAGTGAGAGAGAGAGAGAGAGAGAGAGAGAGAGAGAGAGAAAGAGAGAAAGAGAGAGAAAGAGAGAGAGTTTTTTCTTTTTTTTAACACAGCAACACTATTCAACAATTAAAAACCAAAAACAAGTACACCAATCATATATATAAATATATAATAGCGGTTTGGGCTCTGCGTAAGATCGAAAGTAAAGAATTCATACAACGGTATTCCAGTTTAAAACACAATCATGAAAAAAATCGGATCTGCCCGAAGCCAAAAAATAACCTATCCTACCGATTAAGCTTAAGGGGATATAACTCTATGCAAAGGTTTTTCAGGGTACAGCTAGTTTTTTAAATAATTGACTATTTTCAACACGACGCTAATGTTGTGCTTCTATTTCGTCCTAAACATCCTATGCATCTATACAACGTTGAATACGTTGTAATTGACGTCTAGCAGAGCTGTGTCATGTCAACGGCCACATCTAATGATATGTACGACAACGACTGTGATGGCCTGGTGGACGAGGAGCAGCGAAACGAGATCGGTGGGTAGCAAAACTCAGTGGACATTTGACCATCCAGCGAAACGCGGCGCAGAGCCAAATTCGGAAAGCGACTAATAATAGTAGAAATGGTGTATTTGTGTAATATTTACAATAAAATGACAGCAACGAAAATTCGACAACATTTTTTTTTAAAAGCATTTAAATGGTTTAGAATAAAAAAGACTAAACAGTTTATTTTAAAACATAAAGTAAATAAACAGAAGTTGAGATATAAATGTTTTGCATCAACAGATGACGATAAAGATAAAAAGACGGACGAAGATTTCCAGGAAACTTATCGTAAGACTTTATACAACCATTTGTCTTCTAGGGTATTTTTTATATCTATATAATGGTAGCATTAATTTATTTCATTTTTCCCCCCAATTTCATGGTTTATATATATATATATATATAGCCTGGAGAAGTTTGAAAAAAACGTACTTATCTTGTAGAGTCGGTCTTAAGTATTTGGGCGCCTCAAATAAACTTCCCAAGTTGTATGGCGACCTGTTGGAATATATATATATATATATATACATATATATATATATATAAATATTTGAAGGTCAGCCCCATAAGCACTGGAGTCTTCCCCAGCCCCGTAGCGTGAAAATTATTCAGCAGGGGCCAGGCATTCTACAGCACGGGCCAGGCAATAGCGGGGGGGAGGGCAGGTAATACATTTTACTAAGTAGAGCAAATAAGCAGAGGGGGCCGGACAAACGCAGGGGGGCGGCCCCCTGCCCCCCTCACGCTATGGGCCTGGTCCCCCCCCCAGGCGATAGCTAAGTTGGGCCTATCCATATAAACGTATTTGCTGATAGCTTTTTTTTTTTAATTGATGAAGAGATCGGTGGCACAATCAAACCCGTCTAGACGTATGTTAAAGTGGCGGGTTCAAATCTCAGTGATTCATGACAGTTATCTATATCTCTCGTGGTGCCTCCATACCCATTGCATACAGGGCTATTGTGGGCATGTAAAATATGGCACTTTAGCTGATCGCATTCAGGATTATGGGATAAACATGTCACGTTTTCAACAACTTTTGTAAAAAAAATACGTGTAGACATATGCAATTAGACATATACACTTAGGCATATACATTTAGAGATATACAATTAGACTATTGCATGTAGATATATACAATTAGACATTTACACTTAAACATATACATGTGGATATATACAATAAGACATATTCAATTAGACATATACACTTAGACATTTACATGCAGATATATAAATTAGACATATGCATGTAGATATATACAATTAGACATAAAAACTTAGACATATGCATGTAGATATATACAATTTGACGTATGCATGTAGATATATACAATTAGACATATACATATAGACATATACATTTAACAACGAATGCATTCAAATACCCAACTGATTTTTTAAACTGTTTAATAAAAATCTAAAAGATGAATTAGATATTTATTTTTATAAATTAGATATTTTTATATAAATTAGATATTTTTTTTATCGTGCATTGAGATTTTATTCTTTATTTTTATTTCATCATTAGTTAACTTTGGACTGTTACAAATGCTTTTATTTTAAAAAAAATTTTAATCTACAACAGACAATTTTTTATAAACTAATGTTAACCTTCTTCAGGTAACTCTTCTATGGTAGAGAAATATATGCTGAGTAAGTCTTAGTATAACATTATTATCTAGATAGGCATTAACTTTAACGGTGATGGCGATCATATGGCACGCGTTCCATGGTTGACACGCAGAGCAACATCAGTCTGCAACGCGTCTACAATGACACTTTCCTTTAATTTTAATTGGACGTGTTGGTTCGTATCTGTAAGTGAACTATAACATCAACTAGACCAGGGGGTCGGCAACCTGCGGCTCGCGAGCCGCATGCGGCTCTTTCGATGTCAAGTTGCGGCTCCTTCGATGTCGAATTGCGCCCTAATCAAATACAATAATATTGAAACAACCATTTTTAGTGGCTCTTTAAAAATTGAGAAAATTGTAAATTATAACTTTTGGCTCTTCCGTCTCTAAAGGTTGCCGACCCCTGAGCTAGACAATACGTCGGCAAAATACGACACGCGAGGCCAAGTATGGCACGACATTCTGTTTGGTCCGGCTAGCGTTCCGTTTCTTTACGATCGTTCAGATCAAAGAACTTCAACCTTTGAAACAAAAGTAGTTTATATAAACATTCCATTCATCTGGTCTTAGACCGGGTCTCTGTTAAATTAAGAAATCTTTTTGGACCCTAGGTTAAAAAAAAATATATGCCCCCACCCCCCCACCCCCATCTCAATCCCCCCTAAACTAGAATTTAACAATTGAGATAATTTATTCATTTAATCTTATCATAGTTACTTTACCCCAGACATGAGCGTTAAGACTAGCCGTCTGATTTAGGAACATCATTGACAAAATGACAGCTCAGAAACTTGCAAACAAATCTGGTTCTCATTTTTATTTTCCTTTATTTTCGTTAAATTTTGTCTCCAAAAAGGCGATCCACCCAGATCAGAGCAAAATAAAAACCCCAGACGCCCAATGGGTGGCTGTGCATTATAATTGCCCTTCTCCAACTCCCCCTCTTCAATGGTAATCAACCGAGAAATAAACACATTATTTTTTTTTTACAATTTACTGTATTCCGCACACTCAACGTGGAATTCATAAAACTGTCAAATAGTATTTCCAGAGTTTTCGATATCTTATAATTTACATATCTTTAACACACACACACATACATATATATATATATATATATATATATATATATATATATATATATATATATATATATTGTAATATAGTCACGAAATGATATATCATTTAGTCATTGATCTATATATATATATATATATATATATATATTATAGTCACCTCACTTTATGTCATCTAACCACCAGACCATCCCGGTTATACAAACGAGACCACACCTGGACCGTCCAGTGCACCAACGGTCACAACAACAACAACAGCCACAGCTGCAGCGGCGACAACAACCGTAACTCGGCACACAACAGTGAGGAATTCAGTTCGACCTGGCATCACCACCACCACCAACACCACCACCTTCAGGGGAGTCACCGGCATGACAGTAAAGACAACCACGACACAGGCTTCAACGAGGCTTCCAACGACTCAAAGTAGTGATTGTGCTACATATATAGACATGACTTTGTTTACATGGCAATATAATCATTTCTATCTATCTTTCTATTCACCTGCCTTAATACATATATACCCCATTGTCTTAATACATATATACCCACCTTACTCTCTCTGTCTTTCACCCTCAAGAGTTACATCATGTGTGAACGGCAGCCAATGGAAAAATAAAAAAACTTTGCCTTCTTGTACTCATTCAATTGTGTCTGTATAAAAAAATAATTATTCCTCCTTTATTGACATTCAACGTAAAAATGTCTATTTAATGGCATTCAATGTAAGACATCTGTTTATTGACATTCAATGTAAGATTGTCTGTTTATTGACATTCAATGTAAGATTGTCTGTTTATTGACATTCAATGTGTAGATTGTCTGTTTATTGACATTCAATATAAGATTGTCTGTTTATTGACATTCAATTTGTAGATTGTCTGTTTATTGACATTCAATGTAAGATTGTCTGTTAATTGACATTCAATGTAAGATTGTCTGTTTATTGACACTCAATGTGTAGATTGTCTGTTTATTGACATTCAATGTAAGATTGTCTGTTTATTGACACTCAATTTGTAGATTGTCTGTTTATTGACACTCAATGTGTAGATTGTCTGTTTATTGACATTCAATGTAAGATTGTCTCTTTATTGACATTCAATGTAAGACTGTCTGTTTATTGACATTCAATGTAAGACTTCTGTTTATTGACATTCAATATAGGACAGTCTGTTTATTGACATTGAATGTAAGGTTGTCTGTTTATTAACATTCAATGTAAGACTGTCTGTTTATTGACATTCAATGTAAGACTGTCTGTTTATTGACATTCAATGTAAGGTTGTCTGTTTATTGACATTCAATGTAAGACAGTCTGTTTATTGACATTCAATGTAAGACAGTCTGTTTATCGACATTCAATGTAAGGTTGTCTGTTTATTTACCAAGTGCCAGCAGACTTCAACGATTACGAATAATGGACCAACTGGCGATGTGGAGAAGATTGCCAGAGACCACAACAAGTCAGAGAGAGGTGACCGTACACAGAGGTCGTTTTTCTATTATTAGTCATTGTAAAGGATGTTTATATATGAGCTGGTTTAGAATGAGAAACTCAATTCATATTCCATGGTTCATACAATTTATTAACAACACGATAAAATATAACCAGTAGAATAAATCCAATATCAACTGAATTATCACAATGACTGATAATCTCCTCAACTCAATGAATAAATACTTATTAACAATAAACTCAACTGATTGGCTAATACTCTGATGCACTGAATATGCTGATACACTAATTAACTGATGATCATCTAATTGAACTCCGAACTGAACTCAAATACTCTCTCTCTCTCTCTCTCTCTGTACTCAACTGAACTGAACTGACTCAAGACGCAACTTTCGTATCTTCCAAACATCCTCTTTATATAATTTGCTTGCATTATACTAGAACATTCTACGTCGCTCTCTCTCTCATTCTTAGACAATCCTATTTACAATAAACATCATATTTATACTCTCGAATTATCTAGAGTCTTGTCCCCGTGACCTCAGGTTGACCTGGTTGGCCAAGCTCCAAACGTACACACACACCTGTGTGCGTAGTACATATAACTATACCATGACAGTCATTATGATCACACTTGAATGTAAAGTTCCTCTAAGGTCTCATCGGGGCAGATGAAGTGTAGAATTCATCTGTTTCTATAACCTCGACATACAAAGGGATTGTGTGGTTAGCACACACACACCCAGCTGTCTTTAATTCCCCAACTTAAAGTCCGGTATTCATTTAAAGCTGGGTGGACTTTCGTCGGGGCCTATGAGGGGGATCTCATGGTTCTCACTGAGGTTCGAACCCGGGACCCTTCCGGTAAACAGTTGAGCGCTATACACTGCACGACCACCATGGTTTATCAAGTTTTATTAATTTTGTCTGAAAAAAAAACTAAAAAAATTCCCTTAATTTTTTTTAAAGTAGTTTGTTTGGAAAAATAGATATCTAGATAGAGAGAAAGTGATGGTAAGATAGATAGAGATATAGATAGATAGATTCAGAGAGAAATGGAGAGAGATAAAAGATAGACAGGAAAAAAAGAGAGAAAGAGCGAGTGAAATTAAAGATTCAATTTATATGGCTGGTAGGGTCAGATGAAGTGAAGAATTCATCTGTAGCGAGGCCACTGGATATTGATGAGTGGGTGCGGCTTGCACAATAGCCACCCGTCTCTACCTCCTCGACTGATATATGCTACCCATTTTTAAGCTGTTAAAATATATAAGTGCAAATATGTGTGAGTTGAGGGAAACGGAAGGGAAAGCGTGTGTGTGTGTGTGGGGGGTAAGTTGGGGGTATGCTTCCTTTGCGCCCGGCTTTTAAATCGCCCATGGGTTTGTGTATATGTGTCAATCTCTACGCATCGAAGATCTGACGCCATGTTCTCATATCTCTCTGTCCGCAGGCCCTGTAAGAAGATACCGGCCAACAACACCAGACACCGCTGTACGGAGCCTCACGTAGAGATAGGCGATAAACTCTGCTACGTTAACCAAACGTGTCCCGGAAGTAAACAATCAAAATAGGAACTCGTTATGTCGAGAATAATTAGCTGAATTTATGTGGCTTTGAGCGGTTGGTTTGAAAGAAACGTTATTACGTCTGTAATAATGCACATAGCTAATGTAATAATGCGCATAGCTAATGTAATAATGCGCATAGCTGATGTATCTAATGCGCATAGCTAATGTAATAATGCACATAGCTAATGTAATAATGCACATAGCTAATGTAATAATACACATAGCTATGTAATAATGTACATAGCTAATCTAATAATGTACATAGCTAATGTAATAAATATGTACATAGCTAATGTAATAATGCACATAGCTAATGTAATAATGTAAATAGCTAATGTAATAATGCACATGGCTAATGTAATAATGCACATAGCTAATGTAAAAAAAATGTAATAATATAATAAACGCATCGTTATGAATAAAAAAAAAATAACAAACTTAATTGCACGATTCACAAGGCTACCACCAGATAGTTTTGCGAAAGTGAATACCTACTGGGGGGGGGGGGGCTTTCTGAACCCTCACACACCCATCAGTTTCAATGTCAGTTTTTGGTTGATTTCTGTATCCGGCTGGGCTTCCTAACTGTCTGGGACGTTGAAATATGTTCATTTTACTCTCCTCTTGCGGCAGTAAGATTTTAGTTAGTTCTGTGCAACGTATGTGCTAACGGTGTGATGTGTCATCTTTCTTCTACTGAGAAAGAGATATGTAGAAAGATAGGTACGTAGGTAGGTAGGCAGATAGTTTGATAGACGAAGAGGTGGGTAGGTAAGTAGATAGATAGATAAATAGATAGTAAGGATGTAGCTATTTTGATCGAAATACAGACAGATCGATAGGTAGATCAAAAATATAAAAAAAAATAATGTAAAAAATTCAAGATTCTGACAACAATAATTGTTTTCATTTTTTTTTCGCGAATAAAACTATTACAAACTAGTTATATGATTCCAAGAATAGAATAGAATTGTCCCACCTCAAAAACATTTACGTTGTCGACTGGCTTATGTCTTCATCCAGACTGTCCACAGTTCAGCTATGGAATGAACTGTACCATGTCTTGCCTGAATTGTGAGGAACCCTGCAACAAGTTCACTGGCGAGTGCGTTTCTTGTTTACCTGGATTCATGTTGCCTAAAAATACTTGCACGGTTGGTGAGTTGGTCTCGGACACATAGTTTCAGTGGTACCCTGTAGTTTTGTTTTATTTTTTCATATTTAATGTGTACTTGTTTTTTTTTTTTTAAATTCGAGGCTAAACTCCGAAATCGGTCAATACATTTTGTAAGATAACATTATTTATTTCTGGCACCTGTTGCTTGTGCTGTGCAAAACAGATCCAAACATGTTCAAAATGCACATACCATAACTTACAATCAGCATAGACAATCATAAAATCAGGGTTGTCAATATTCTGAAGCTATTCAGTGTAAGATAACTACTGTAAGTATCTTTGTTATTATGCAAGAAGAGCTAATCGTGCTCTAGTTAGGATACAAGAAGAGCAAAACTTAAGAAATTCAGCAGTTCACAGGATTTAGGCTGATAAACATCTAACCATTGCAGCGACATTTCAACAACTAGTTTGTGAGACATTTTTTTAAATGCTTAATTTATTAATTAATATTTAATATCTTTGAACTGCGTTTTTTAATTTCCATCTAGTTTGCGAATTCAACAGTTATGGTAAACAGTGCAGAGGAAACTGTGTGGAGAAGTGTGGTCAAGACTGTATCGAGAGAGTGAACGGAGATTGTCCAAGTAAGGGTTACAATGAATCAGTCTGACTTTAAAAAAAAATACCATAATAAGACAAATATTAGCCGTTTGATCGATTATCAGCTGAGGAAGGGCCGTGTCAAAACTAGAGGAGAAATAAATCATTACTGCATCAGGTTGACGTCCCGTTGAGTTACTATAAATGCATGTTAGTGTTTTTTCCCCACCACACGATCTGTTGTCCAGTTGTTGTATCATGTTCCCCATTTGTTGTATCATGTTCCCCAGTTTTTGTATCATGTTGTCCATTTGTTGTATCAAGTTCCCCAGTTTTTGTATCATGTTGTCCATTTGTTGTATCAAGTTCCCCAGTTTTTGTATCGTATTCCCCATTTGTTGTATCATGTTCCCTAGTTTTTGTATCATGTTCCCCAGTTGTTGTATCATGTTTCCCTGTTGTTGTATCGTGT
This sequence comes from Bulinus truncatus, assembly GCA_021962125.1. Classification (NCBI taxonomy): domain Eukaryota; kingdom Metazoa; phylum Mollusca; class Gastropoda; family Planorbidae; genus Bulinus; species Bulinus truncatus. Next base: position 955,784 of record JAGDYQ010000143.1, read on the forward strand.
TGCCCAGTTGTTGTATCGTGTTCCACAGTGCTTGTATCATGTTGTTGTATCGTCTTCCCCAGTTTTAATAGTATTATTCCTTTCCCCCATCACCCTTATTATGTGTATTATAATTATTTTCCAGGCAGTTTCATCGGCTCCTACTATCACATATTTATAGCGTTGTTTCTAATCTCGATTGTGGTTTACGGGTATCTGGCAATTCAAAGGTAGGGCCAGTTATAATATCCGAGAGAGAGAGAGAGAGAGAGAGAGAGAGAAGGAGAGAGGGAGAGAGAGAGAGAATAACTTGCGTCAACATTACTATCCCAATCAGGAACGAATTCTCTAAGGCTGGCCTGATTTAATTTATTTACTCTGTAAACTATCATAAGTTTGAACTTTAAACTTTAGTAATATTTGAACATTTTAGTAAGCGCAGTAATTTAAAATTATTTTTTTATGTAATGAGATTTTCCTGTTTCCTGTTGGCCTACACAATTTGACATGATTTACAACGTCTAATTTTTAATCAAATTTGCTAATGAAATATCTTTTATTGAAATTTTTTCTTTAATTACGAAAATACTTTGTTTTAGGTATATCATTTATCGTTTAGGACGGTAAAAGTATTATTGTATGTTACAAAAGCTTATAATTTTACTGTACTTGTATATTTTATCCCTGAGCCGTTCATTGGCTTCCCTCGAAAGAGATGTGTTGAGAGATCATATGCAGATAATTACAAATATGTTAGGAGGCCCAAAGCATTACCTGAGATGTCTCGACGGCCCTTAGGTGGAGATGTCAGGCGGCCCTAGAGGTGGAGATGTCAGGCGGCCCTAGGGTGGAGATGCCAGGCGGCCCTAGGGAGGATATGTCAGGTGGCCCTAGGATGGAGATGTCAGGTGGCCCTAGGGAGGATATGTCAGGTGGCCCTAGGATGGAGATGTCAGGTGGCCCTAGGGAGGATATGTCAGGTGGCCCTAGGGAGGATATGTCAGGTAGCCTAGTGTGCAAATGTCAGGTGGCCCTAGGATGGAGATGTCAGGTGGCCCTAGGGTGGAGATGTCAGGTGGCCCTAGGGTGGACATGTCAGGTGGCCCTAGGGAGGACATGTCAGGTGGCCCTAGTGTGCAGATGTCAGGTGGCCCTAGGGAGGATATGTCAGGTGGCCCTAGGGTGGAGATGGCAGGTGGCCCTAGGGTGGAGATGTCAGGTGGCCCTAGGGTGGAGATGTCAGGTGGCCCAAAGGTGGAGATGTCAGGTGGCCCTAGGGTGGAAATGTCAGGTGGCCCTAGGGTGGAAATGTCAGGGTGGCCCAAGGGTGGAGATGTCAGGTGGCCCGAGGGTGATGTCAGGGTCCCTAGAAAAACAACAGACTTAGCAGGAATGAATACTTTATGGGGCCCTTTGACAGTGAAGCTCGAGAGGTAGAACAGTCGCAGATAAGTTGTTGCCTAGCAACAGCTCTGATATAGTCATTTTTTTCAAACCCTGGAAATGGAACAGCAATGTGGGCAATACTTAAGCAATACATATTCTTATCTTGTTCTCTTTTCTCTTCCGAAGATCTTCAGATGAAGAAAAAGACGGAGCCAAAAGTCCGAAGCATTGTCAGTGATGTCCATATCGGACATGTCCAGGTCGCAAAAGTCAGGCACATCCGGTCAAGAAGCCAAGACGGAATCGTCCGGGGGAACGGCGCCAGGAAATATCTCCCCTCACTCGACTGGCACCAGCTCATCTGCACTGACTTGACCTTCGGTACACAAATGCACTCTTTGATTGCTTCTTGGAATCACCAATAATAATAATGCTGTTCGATGAAATGAATTACCAATGAAACGAGAGGCCATAGCACACCAGCAATACGCTTGTTGTTACAGGAAAAGCCACATTGATTTATTCTTAAGAAGAGACCACTTCGAGAAAAAATTCTCCCTATAACCTTACACACTATCTTTCAAGACCACCATCAATCACAATATATTCGCAACAGATTTTATATTATTATTTTCTCACTCTATTATGTCGGTATATTATTGAGCCTTAAGTTGTATGTAAATTTGTTTGAATCCAACAAAGTTGTTTGTTTTATTTCAATGCATTAAATGAAAGATTGTTTACATTTTGTTGTTACAAATGTGAGTGTATTGATTTAATTTAATATAAATCGACAAATTTAATGAAACGGATGTAACATTCAGACAATGAATTCTACTTTTAATCTAGCACAACATGATATGAGGTCTCTTATGAAGTAATGTTTATTAATGTGTAATTGGTTTCTTTCAGACATTATTTTGTACATTTTCAAACAATATATATATATATATATATATATATATATACAGAGAGAGAGGGATAGATAGATAGATAGATAGATAGATAGATAGATAGATAGATAGATAGATAAATAGATAGATAGATAGATAGATAGATAGATAGATAATTAGGTAGATAGAGAGAATAAATATTTGAAACGTGAATAAAGAGAACACAATATTTAGAAATGTAAATTTTGTTTTTGTTTTTTGTTATATCTGCTATAGTTTAAGTATGTTTTTAGAGCATTTTCGAAAAAAATGCTCTATTGTCCCCGTTTTGTCTGTCTGTCTGTCTGTCTGTCCGTCATCACCCTAGATCTCAACAACCATAAGTCCTAGACCCATGATGTATATATCATTTTGTAGGTCTTGGCCTGCCGTGTGTGCAGCAAGCGTTCATTTTGCGATCTCACCTCTCGAGGGGCCGTAAAAGGGGCTTATAAAGTACCGTTTTTTACTATATAAGCTATATTAATAAGGAGCGCCCTATATCTCAGCAACCATAAGTCCTAGACCCATGATGCATACCCATTTGTAGGTCTTGGCCTGCCATGTGTACATCAAAAGTTAATTTCGCGATAGGACCTCCGAGGGCCGGGCTTCAGGGCTTCTAAGGGGCTTATATATTATATATAGCACCATTCTACACCTTGTACGTTCAATAACCCATTCATTTGGTGCGAAATACTGCAGCACGTAGTTTCACCAAGATTTATTAGGAAACTCTATCAAATGAAATAGTAAGTTTGTGTTCTGAGTTTAACCGAAAGTATCAGAGCTATGCAACAATTGACGGAGTTTTCGGACGATTAAATGACTACAATTTCGAATGTTTTCAATTATGAGTCCTATTTCAGTAACCACAAACCACTTGTAGTTAGATTTAAGGGAAATAATTTTTTTCAAATATAAAGAAACGTCTTTATAATATTTTTTTACAGATATATGCATTACACGATTGAATTTATAAACCTTTCCAAAATTTACAAATATTTACTGAAAGCTAACAAACGTACTGATACATAACATGAAAATGCGCTAACACGTCCTGTGTCCAGAATGGGACAGGCTTAATTGCTTATTTGTTATTTTTCTGTGTTTTACTTTCTGTAAAAAAAAAAATCCCAGATATTTTGTTCCTTTATAGACATAATGTCTGGACAATCTATGATATCTTTGACAGACTGCGTAGATAATATGTTCTTTCATTTACTAACTGTTTTGAAAACATGTTCTGTCATTGACACAATCTGTTTTATTAATGACAGACTGTCTGGAAGAATCTGTTCTGTAATTTACACAATCTGCTCTACTAACGACAGACTTTCTGAATAATCCGTTTTATCATTGGCAGACCAGCTCATCGGAATATTTTGTTCTATATTTAATAGATTTCCGAGAAAATATGTACTATAAGTTACATACAGACTTTCCTGTTAATTTCTTCTATGTCTTCCATTGCATGACCCACTCAACACGAAGTATGTGGGTGTGGACGATGTATTGTAAACACTTGCACACCCGATTAATAGCCTGAAATTCTAAACTGGTGCGAAAATTTGGTGCCGATAGACACAGGAAGCTATGTGTGGAAGTCCATAACTTTTATTATTTCTATTTAATTCGGTCTCTATTTGAATTTAATAAAAGACTTTTATTTATAAATCTGTTGCAGTTTATATCTGTAAGGTAAGCATGAAGGCAATTGGTGATAGCTAGAAGACTTTAGATCATTTTATGTATATTTAGAAAATTTAAAAAAAAACAAAATTAACACCTAAAATACTACTTATATATATATATATATATATATATATATATATATATATATATATATATAAAAGACGAATATTTATATAGATAAATGCACTATATAATGTGGGTAGAAAAATATGCAAGTATACGTTGATACTATAGTAGGCTATAAATATATGATAAATAGATAGATGCAGAAATAAATGGATAGATAGAGTAGACAGATACATAGGTAGACAGATATATAGATAGATAGATATAGATAGATAGATTAGATAGATAGATAGATAGATAGATAGATAGATAGATAGATAGACAGACAGACAGACAGACAGACAGACAGACAGACAGACAGACAGACAGACAGACAGACAGACAGACATACATACATACAGGCAGATAGACAGACAGACAGATATTGAAAATTATATATATATATATATATTGTAAAAAATGGACGTTATTGGTATGAACTGGTTAATATAAGAACTCAATTCATGTCCATGGTTCATATGATTTATTGACGACACAATAATATAAATAAACAGAATAAAATCCAATGAATAATACTTGTAAACAATGAACTAACTGATCAACTAAAACTTCTGATATGTATTCGAATACTTTCAATACTCTACTGAACTCAAATAACTTCACTGACTTGATTGACTCAACTCTCTTCTCAATCCCCCCATCTCAACTGAACATCGTCTTTATATAATTTCCTTCCATCCATCTCGAACATTCCACATCGCTCTGTCTCTCACTCATTTAGTCATTTCAATTTACAAACAAACAACACATTTATTTTCCATTAATATCTAGTTATAATAAACAACATATTTATTTTCTATCAACATCTCGAATGTTGACCCCATGACCACATGTTGACCTAGTTGGCCAAACTCCCAAAAGATACACACACACCTGTGTGCGTAGTATTCATAACTATACCATGACATATATATATATATATGTATTATTTTTTAGAGTAGTAATATGTTTAAGACAAAAATAGTTGCTTATTCTTTTAAATCTTTACATTAAATAAATGCTAAAGTATGTAACAGATTGGTGTAATTTTCATTTACGTCCCCACATCATCCCTCACACACATACACACTTACACAAACACTCACACATATACACACCTTCCATTCCATTAATACGCACTAAAGATGACTGGGTAGAGTTTCATTCGTCAATCATTTCACCCATGTGAAATCCCGAAACACGGCCACATTGCACCCATGTGAGACTCCAGGAACACAGCCACATTGCACCCATTTGAGGCTCCAGGAACACGGCCACATTGCACCCATGTGAGACTCCAGGAACACAGCCACATTGCACCCATGTGAGACTCCAGGAACACAGCCACATTGCTCCCATGTGAGGCTCCAGGAACACGGCCACATTGCACACCCAATTGAGGCTCCAGGAACACGGCCACATTGCACCCAATTGAGGCTCCAGGAGACACGGCCACATTGCTCCCATGTGAGACTCTAGGAACACGGCCACATTGCACTTATGTGAGACTCCAGGAACACGGCCACATTGCACCCAATTGAGGCTCCAGGAACACATTGCCACATTGCACCCCAATTGAGGCTCCAGGAACACGGCCACATTGCTCCCATGTGAGACTCTAGGAACACGGCCACATTGCACCCATGTGAGACTCCAGGAACACGGCCACATTACACCCAATTGAGGCTCCAGGAACACGGCCACATTGCACCCAGTTGGGGCTCCAGGAACACGGCCACATTGCTCCCATGTGAGACTCTAGGAACACGGCCACATTACCCATGTGAGACTCCAGGAACACGGCCACATTGACCCATGTGAGACTCCCAGGAACACGGCCACATCGCAATGCATTTGTAGTCTATATTAATTTAATATATTCTCACCCTAAATGCAATTTATTGGTTTTTTTTATCTATAGGGATTTGATTTTTATTTTATTATTTTTTATTCGCTAGTCTTAATATGGCCATCTTGCTGTTTGCCTTCATCCACCTCCTGTCTGACGTCCAAGAAACAAATTGTGGGTTTTTTGTTTAATTTTTTTTTTTAAATTTGTATACTTTAGTTAACTGCAATCTTCGATAAGAGATGTGTAGGGAAGAAAGGTGGGGAGGGCGAGGGCGCTTTCCAGCACATGACCGTCAGCCTGAAGGTCCGAGGCTCAATCCCCATACTCGAGATCCTGTTGTCGGTCTAGTTTCCCCAAGGACTGACAGTTGAAACTGGATGCCTGATACTATCTGGTTAAAGTGCGTCCAGTGGCTGTTGGACTCTTTATGAAATGTACATGATTATGTAGCTCCATCAGATATAGACTCAAAAATTGTGTGTTGTGTCTGTCGTTACATGTGGCGTGACAGAGAGAATCAAGTCATAGTTTTGAACATTTGTTATCAATTTTTTTTGGCGTCTAAGTAATATTTATTTTTTTTGGAATTTGTTTTTAACACTTTGCAGTGTCAGCTTTAGTGGGATGGATGGCCGAGGGATGCAGGTACTCATCTGTCGACCTGAGAGTCGTGGGTTCGATCCTCAGTGAGGCCCATGGAATTTTTCCAGGTGAAATTTGGTGCATAGTCGTCCCACTAGTCCAACCAGCTTTAAATGGGACTTAATGTTGGGGAAGTAAAGGCGGCTTAGGCATTGTGCTAACCATACAATCCCATCTTATGACCGAGGTTATAGAAACAGATGAATTCTACATTTCATCTGCCCCGATGGCTATTACAGTGGAATAAGGAACTTTGCTTCCACTATCAACTTAGACTCTTTTGATTCTATAAACAGCGGTGAGTACTTCAGAAGGCATGGTGTTTCTCATCTCAGCCCCATCCACCACGGTGATCCACAATTCATTTAAGGCGTACCCTAGCACAGGTTCTGAGCATGGAGTCTGGAGTTAACTGTCAGGTAGACTACACTCATTGACTGACAGGAAGACTAGACTAGACTGTTAGGTACATGGACTTTATTGAATATCAGTGACACGACTTATTGACTGTTATGTACACTAGACTCACTGACTGACAGGTAGACTAGACATGGTTGACTGATAGGTAGACTAGACTCATTGACTGACAGGTGGGCATGTTAACTATCAGCAAGGCAAAGATGTAAATTTATAAATATATATATATATATATATGTATATGTATATATATATATATATATATATATATATATATATATATATATACAGAATACAAACCCTTCACTTTTACAGAGAAAAAAAACAAGGAAAAAACAAGCAAAAACAAGGAAAAACAATCAAAATCATCGTCCTATTCAGAGAAATCTTAAACTGATGTGTAGCATGTATATAAGCAATTTAAAACTGACAGAATCTAAAGATTACAATAGACAACATTTTTTATTTTCCATTTCTCAGTAACAATTTATTTTTCCTTTAGGTTAGAATAACCTCGGAATGGCTGTCAGTCCAGACCTGTATGAAAATTCGTCCATAGACCTGCGTCATTTGAGTGCACTCATTATTTCAAGAACTACCTGCACTACGTGTGAGTAGATACACTGGAACCTGGTTTCCTCAAAACTTATCCGTAATTATCATTATCATCAATCATTTTAAATCATCATCATCAGTATCATCAGTTAGCATCATTATCATTATAATCATCATTATCAACATCAATCGACATCTTCGTCTTTTAGATAGGATTGGCACGGGGGTGGGAGTGGAGGGGGACGGGGTGTCAAAACAGTATAAAGACTTTACCCGAAGGAAATAAAATAGTCAAGTGAACAATAGCATTGGAATATTATTTTTAATATCTCCTAGCGTTTGGTCTGTTACTGAGACATTGATCAATAACCCGAAACATATATGTTCGAATACCGAGGGGTTTAAACTTTGATAGATGCCCATTAGAGATTCGATTTATAAACAATGTGTACAATTTTTAATAAGTATTAGATATACACACCAAGGCCTTAGGGAAGAAGGAGAACCCCCCACCCCCACACACAAACACCAATCCCCTGGCAAAAACCACCATGCGTACATTGTTATTGGTTTTTGTTTGTTTGACCAAGCCACACCCCCTCCCCCAACCCGTTTTTTCCCCATCCCCAGACCAGAGACAGCGTCTGGGCTCAGGTGGACGTACCATCTAGTGGGCAATCATCCGTTTGCAGTTGTAGTCAGCATGGAGACGAATGAGGTGGCAATAGAGACGTTCACTGCCCTGCCCGTGGCCGGGTAGGGGTAGAGAGTTACCTTCGCATTTGACCCTCCAGTAAGTACTGAAACAGGGCCTGGCCTCACAAACTTTGGGCTGATTGTTTGGTACTACCCCTTTTTTAAACTTCCAACTGACCTTTGACACTTCTCTTATCACGTGACATGTTTCATCCAATAACATTTCCAATTCCTGCTTCCCCTCCCCACCGGTGGCCTCTTTGCCACCTGACCTATGTTACAAACTATTACTCTCACAGAAGACATACACGACATGCTGTAACGCATCGGTTCTAACGTTTTTTCGCGACTGTACTCCAAACGGGTGGGAATATGTCAGCGGGTACCTCCTCAGAAGTAAGTTCTAAAAAGAAGGGTACATATTTTCATAACGGAACGTGGACAATTTTCTAACGCTAAACTTGGACATGCGGTTTGAGTGCTCAATAATTTTAAAAGGAAGCAATAACAAGCTTCTTCAAATTCTTGACTTTGCTTAACGCCTGAATAACATTTACCGTTACACTTGGGGTAACTGTACCACCGGTTGAAAAGGGCGGCTGTAACGGTCCGTTTGTTGTTGTGTTTGTGTTTTAAAGCTAAACACTATATATATTTTCAGAACGCAATTTGCTATAGTACTTATTGCTAACAGCGACGACCACCAAAAGTGGACATCTTCCTGCGGTCTAACGAGCCAGACTTCAAAATGAACATTCTGAACACAACTTTCAGCAGCAGGAGTACAGCATCTTTGAGCTTTATCGAGGGTAACGCTACGTTTTTGAATTGAAAAACAGCGTTGTTATCAATCTCTCTCTCTCTCTCTTCCCTACCATTCTCTCTCTTCCCTGCCACTCTCCCCCTCTCTCTCTCCCCCTCACCCCTCTATCTCTCCCACTCCCCTCTCTCACACGCCCTATTTCTCCCACACCTCTCTCTCTGTCTCCCGCTTCTCTTTTTCTCGCCCCCTACCCTCTATCCCCCAACTCTCTTTCCCCTACCTTTCTTAACCTTAGCTTCTCTCGCCTCTCTCTCTCTCTTTCCACTCTCTCTCCCATCCCTCTCACTCTCTCTTCCCCCACCTCTTTCTCTCTCAACTCTCTCTCTCCCACCACTCTTTCTCTCCCACCGCTCTCTCTCTCACTCTCTCTCCCTCCCTCTCTCTCTCTCTCTCTCTCTCTCTCTATATATATATATATATATATATATATATATATATACATAAGTCATTTGTGACCCCACGAAATGGTGAGCCAACGGGCCTATAATTCCTAAGGCGATACTTGGGGTGCATTTTAATCCGTTCTTTGAGGGTTGGAGCCATATGGTTCTGTGAGCCATTTTAGAGAAAGTTTAAGCTAATCAATAAAGGCTAATTTAAATTTACTTTTTTTTAATTTCACAAAAGGTATCAGTCTTTTGCTATCGGCACTTGTTCACATGGAGATTCTTCTGGATCAATCACAGGTGTGTTCTCGAAGATAAGTCATGATTAATGTTTTAGGGAAATCAGATCTGTTCAGGTCTGCCTTACTTTCACCAACTACCCGTGATTTTGTTAAAAATATTTCAATTTTACATTATCAGGGGCGTCTTAAGCGAGGTAAAGTACCCCATTACAACAGGTCCCTCCACCTCCCTAACTTTAATCGATCAAGTACATTTCAATATCATACAGGGCGGCACCAAAATGTAGGTTTACTGTTATCACGTAGACTATTTGTTTGAAAATTCGACCCTATAACAGTGGGGAAATTCGTTAGACTTGTTCACATAAACATAAACAAGATATACAGCCGATTATGTAACTTACCTATATACCATGAGAAATGTTTTAGATTGGTGTATTACTAAGCTAGTAACTGAAACCATATAAAAGGTAGTTTAATAACTGTAAACCTTCTTTTGGAGCCACCCTGTAAAGCAGCCCCGTAGCGTGAAAATTCTACAGCAGGGGCCAAGCATTTTACAGCAGGGGCCAGGCAACAGCGGGGGTGGCCAGGTAATGCATTTTACTGAGTAGAACAAATAAGCAGAGGGGGCCAGACAAAACGCAGGGGGGGGCGGCTCCCTCGTCCCCCCCCCCGCACGCTACGGGCCTGCTGTAATGCCAGTTGGAGATAAAGGCTTAGCTAAACTGCACAAAGATATATTTAAAAAAAAATAATTCAACAATCACCGTATTTAGTACATTTATCAATTGCACTACCTATAAAGAAGCCGGACCAAATATTAATTCAGACACAAGAGTGAATAAATGGGACGCTGAGCATGTTCCAAATGCCGGCACTACACTTAAACGTGTCTACTGTCATTCATTTTAACAGCTGGTTACCTTTTTTTTGTTTTTGGTGAAGCTGTTTTATATTATTTGTTTCTTACTACGCAGTGGCTACGGATACAGCTAACGCGCATGCGCTCTAAGCTTAGACGGACTATTTTTCATGCGCGATTGCTGGATTTCAATGGTCAGCTATAGATATTGCTCTATCCCCCTAACCCTATCCCTAACCCTAACGCTATCCCTAACCCTATCCCTAACCCTAATGCGCACACAAAAAAATAGTCCGTCTAAGCGCTAGAGCTCATGCGCGTTGGCTGTATCCGTAGCCACTTCGTTCTTACTATTAGACATACTAATTTTTTTTTCTAATTGGTAGTACAAAGTGCCGTTTATTTAGCACTATAATCATGACATGTATGATAGTGCATTAGTACTTGAAATAAAATCAGCTTCATTTTTCAAGATATACTTCCTAAAAGATCGTACATCAGTAAATCAAGTACCGAAATTATTTTTTTTTAAGACTTCTGAATACATTTACATTGAAGCAGCTGAAAAATTGTTATTTGATTTTTTTGTTGTCTAAATCCCAGAATACAGGAAAATATGTAAAAATATGAAAAATGGGGGATTTCATAAAAACCAAGTGTGTGTTATTTTTTTTTTATTGATTTTTTTGGCAGATTGTCATTTTGTTCATTAATATATTACCTCATCTCATCCGTGTGTGAATGCCCTTTTAAGGAAGAGATGAAATCTGTTTGATCCTGTCAACCACTAATGGGACTGTTTTTAATGCTGCCCTCTCTTTCATCCCCACCTTAGCCTATAGAGCAATGGCCATGGAGGCACCAAGGGAGATATAGCGGGGAATTAAGCCAAGACCTGAAATAGCCATTGGTCCTCACAGGAGATCGAACTTGGGACCCTCTTGTTAAAAGTCAATCGATTATTTATCCCTATACCTCTCACACTTACATGAAAGTCGTTTTTCACTCGAATTGTTTTAGAAATTTTTATTAATTCTGAATGTAAATGAAATATTTACGTACTGTAACACACATGTCACACATTTTAGTCCAATGTCCAAAATAGGATCATACTTTGAAGGTACTAAGCCGTTCGGTATGGTGAATGGTCACTGCTTCGCCCGGACCCTGGTCGAGAAATGCAACTCTGAACTTGATGAAAAGTATGCGGGACTCTCGGGAGGCATTGTAGCTGGTGAGTACTGCATCGTTCATTGTCTCCACGTGTGAATACACGCCGTTCATTGCCTCACTGGTGAGTACCACGCCGTCCATGTATCACTAGTGAGTACCGCACAGTTCATTGTTTCACTGGTGAGTACCACGCCGTTCAACGTCTAATTGGTGAATACCACACCTTTCATTGTCTCACGTATGAGTACCACACCATTCATCGTATCACTGGTGAATACCACACCGTTCATTGTCTCACCGGTGAATACCACACCGTTCATTGTCTCACTGGTGAGTACCACGCCGTTCATTGTCTCACTGGTGAATACCACACCGTTCATTGTCTCACTAGTGAGTACCACGCCGTTCATTGTCTCACTGGTGAATACCACACCATTCATCGTCTCACTGGTGAATACCACACCGTTCATTGTCTCACTGGTGAATACCACACCTTTCATTGTCTCACTTATGAGTACCACACCATTCATCGTCTCACTGGTGAGCAGAGTGTGTCATTGGAGAGCTTAGTGGTGTTTTACCGGTTAATAACTACATAATTAATGAGTGTTCTGTTCTTTTATGTGATGCAATATTAAATTGTTTACTACAGACGAGATTTTATTTTGTGTGGCAATTCAGTTAGGACGGTTTCTTATGAATGTGCTGTAATGAATTTCGTGGCAAACATCATAATGAACAATTAAGAGTTAGAATCTAGCTAAATATTTTGTTACCATGGAAACAGTAAAATGCTATTCATTTTGAATTTAGAGTATTCATATGACATTCGAATTGTGCTCATATAGTTTTCATATAGTGTTTTTATATGGCGATCATATAGTAAGTCATACACAGCTCATATAGTGTTCATAAAATGTTCAAATTGCGTTCATATAAATTTTCATAAAGCTGTTTACATAAAGATGAATTCACCCATTCCTCTTCGATATCTCAAGTTTTATTTTTTTTTTTCCGACAGAAATGTTTCTCCCGCAAGAAACGTTCGGGAAATACTTCATCATGTTCAGGACAGTCGGGCCGATCACAACTGGATTCTACGTCATAGTCGCGGGTGAGGACGACACTAGTGTCAACATTACCGGCGGTCAACAGACCACGACGCGCATTGCCAAAGCAGGGGACTGGATTAGTGTAAGTCTGGATTTAAAAAAAAAAATGTTTTCACACTACACTCTAGGTAAATTTGTGCCGCGATGCATGAGTCATACAGCTTTATAAGAGCCATGCAGACATAGGAGAGCCACAATGTTATACGTCAATCATAAAGCCATATATACGAGCCATGCACCCATATTTGAGCCGTTACGATGCGTTCTGCCAGAAAAATAAAATGCACTGCAAGTAGGTTATGTCAAAACAAAAAATTATGTTAAACAAGAAAACAATTTTATGTGCATAATCTTGTGTAGGATAAACAGGCGATGTATTTACACCAACAAAAACAAAAGTTATATTAGAGTTTTATAGTTGTTAAAAATCTCCAATGATCTAAAGTTTCCAATTTTAAGTTGTTGTTGTATTTTATTTTTTTTTTAATTTTAATTTTTAATTAAAACGCAATCTTTAAGATTTTAACTTACGCTCATGTAACTTTCCTCATAGCAAGAAGCAGACTACAGGTGGATTGAATGCCAGAGGCCCTGCCAGGTGGTGTACTTCCAGAACTCAAGCTGTATTTTGAAAGGGCGCCCTAACAACGAAGCCGACCCGAGCCTGTTGCTAGTGACGCCAGTGGAACTCTTCTATTTTATTTACGTCTGCATGTAATTACAATTTGTATGTAATGTTTTGTTTAGTTGTTTACTAATGTAATCGAGGGGGGAGGAAGGAGAAGTTAAAACCCTTCATTATACCACTCATGGCTAAAGTCCACGCTATATCTCCCGTGGTGCCTCCATGGCTATTGCACTATCGGCTATGGAAGGGATGAAAAGAAGGGCGACCATAAAAACAGTCCACATTATTGATTTATTGGATCTAAGGGATTTCATCTATCTCATTCTTTACGGACTTCATACGCTGCATTCATGTCTCAGGCCAAACCCGCCTCTGCCATCATTCGTTCAACCCCTTGCGCTCTACCCATCCGTCCCACCACCACTCCCACCCTACCGCTCCAACCCTCCAACCATTCCTTTTACCAACCCACCCCTCACCCCCTTCATCCCTAGTTCCATATGTAAAAAGGGCTTGAGCATTTAACAAGTATAATGCCACCTATGTAGTTAAGTTTTACTTCCCATATAATGGCGATAAAGAACTGATGCCATGCCCCAAAATGTATAAGGCGTCACATACATGCAGGCCCACCGGCAGAAAGTTCGGGCTTCTGGGCATGGCTGTCACGCACGCCCCCTCCCGTGCTGATAATAATATGTTCAAAATGTGATTGGCCATATTAGTCCGGGTCCCTAAAACTCGCCGCGCCACTGGGCATTTGCCCCCCATGCCCCCTCCCTCTCGGCGGCACTGCATACATGTTCGGTGGCATTATGGGGGACGGGGATAGACGGTCATGCGGTAAAACGCTCGGCTCTCGACCTGAGTGTCTCTGGTTCGATCCTTATGGTTAGGACCCATGGATCTATCTGGTCATGGTTAAAGTCTCCGCAATATCTCCCGTGGCACCTTCGTGGTCATTGCACTATCGACTATGGTGAGAGATGAAATAAGGACATCGCAACCCTCAATGATTTATAGGAGCTAAGAGATTTCATCTCATCCTAACATTTGCATCACAGACGAGTTCGGTAGATACGCCCGCCTTAAACACCCACGGCTCATCAATTGAGCAACAGACGATCGTTTGATTTTTGTATTATATTCCCCCCCACGTTTCAACAAATAAGTTTTTTTTCCTTCATTTCAGCGTTCCAACTGCACAGATGAACCATTATCTGTCGCTGATGACGCCAGCGGGCAAGGGGGTCTTGTTTAAGACCCAGCCCGGACAGACCGGGATTGTAACGTAGGTCATGTGACATAATTTACAAGCCTTTTTTAAATCTAATTATTCCAGCCTCTATACTGTAGCCCTAAGGCCACTTCATTAATTTGTTTTCACACACACACAATTTTTTTTTTTGTAAAGCAAATAGGAAACAATTCATCCATGCCTTAAATTTACGAAAACTTTCTGTTAATAGGTGTGCATCATCTGCAAGCCCATCGAAGTGATTATGACTACTAAAAAAACATATTCATGCAGTCATACTTATTAAATAAAACCACTAATTAAGTGTCATACTTATAAATAGACTAGCCCGATAACTTCTCAGGGCCTCCCTCTACCAAAAGCCCCCCCCCCCCCTTTTATACTAAAAAGTATTTTGTAACTCATCCAATGCTATATGGTCTCAAAATGTTTCATACATTTCTTCTGCCTGGGTGAAGGCGACCTGTTTTTCACAATACTTTCACATCCTTGACGCTTACGTTTCATTAGATTTACTTCATCATATGATCATTCTGTTGTTGGTCCTAAGCTTCTGTCAAATTTAAGAACCACATTGTCCTGCAGTTTAAAATATTTATACACCCCCTGGTCCCTAACCAAATTTACAGTTTGGGATCGCTGGCAAAATAAACACTTGGGGCCCTAGAATTAAAAAAATACGTTGTTTTTGGGCCATAAGAAATGTTACGTTTAGGGTCACTGTGAAAAAAAAACAAACTAAGTGGCCTAGGCACATATACATTCTGCCCCCCCCCCAATATCTTAAGCAGTCCTCTACAACAGTATGCGTTTGAGGTTTCAAAAAATGATTTTGAATCAACAGAAGTTAAGAAAACAATGAAATCCTCAAGTGAAAAAAAAACTTAGAGACTTAGGCAAATATACGATATGCCCCCCCCCCCCCCCTAACGGCTTATGAAAACCTCTTCAAAAGTATTTGCTTGAGATTTCAAAAATGATTTTTAAATCAACAGAAGTGAAGTTAAGAAACCAATTAAACTCCCCAAGTCAGCCAGATGGGGCAGCTGGGAGTTAAACACGTTGGTTGCCCAGAGAGGCAGCTGTATCGTCATATACTCTCGCGCCATAAGATTTGGATGTTTCCTGCACGGAGAAACTAAGGGCTCGTCATACATGCACAACGCCGGGTTCGTTTCTTCTAACATTCAGGTAATTTTTTTTTTTTACTTTTACCACAGTGGCAATTAATCTGTATTATTGATTGGACAGATACCAATATGTTTACTTATTCAGATACAACTACCGATTCATGTCCAACATACCGATTCCTACTTCCTTCCCGTGTGTTAGTGAGGTCCCCTGTAAGGATGAGATGAAATCTCTTGGATCCGATAAACCACTAATGGGACGGTTTCTTATTGTGCCCTTCTTTCATTACCACCAGAGCCAATAGTGCAATGACAATGGAGGCACCACGAGGAGATATAAGTGATGAACTTAAATATCCATTGGTCCTCACTGGACATCGAACCAGTGACCCTCACGCAAATAATTCAATTAGTTATTAAGTACCATATGTAATTTTAGCTGCAAGTACATTTTCTGCGACAAAGTATGCTAATATATCGAGTATTGACTAAATTATACGTGTCTATGTATATACATCCATATAAATATAATATAAATAAGAGATTTGGGCTCTGCGTTAAATTGAAAGTAAAGAATTAATACAACAGTATTCCAGTTTTAAATACATTCATGAAAATATCGGATTTGGCAGAAACAAACAATAACTTATCCTACTTATCAAGCCTAAGGGGATATAACTCTATGCAAAGGTTTTTGCAGGGTACATCTGGTGAAATGTTAATTGTTGTTGTGGTTTTTTGTCACATACATTACACCAGTGGCTCTCAAAATGTCAAGTCGCGACCCACTGGTTATTTACGGGCTAATTTAAGGTGGGTCTTAAAAAATAATTGACAGAGGTTACAAGAGGGTATATTTACAGACACATTTGTTATTACTCATCATTACGGATGCGTTCTGAAAAAAAAGGTTTCCAGAGTGGGTCATGAAGCGTGTAAACTTTGAGAAACACTGCATTGCTATATGCGATCATTTAAAACCTCGTGTGTCCGGTCATCAACAGAATTGTGTGATATCGACAGCCACAGCTAACGATCTGTTTGACAACGACTGTGACGGCCTGGTGGACGAGGAGTTCCTGGACCAGAACGGTTAGTGGTCAACACATAGTGGACGTTTTGAATAGTCCGGTCAGAATTCCAGAGGCAAGGGATGATGCAATTAAATATTTGGACGTCGTGGTTCACGGTGTACAAGTGTTTAAATACTCGTGTGTATCCGGCCTTTCTTTCAAACCAGGACTAATAAAAACACCATACACATATTTATATTTTTGAAAGCTATCAATGTTCATATTTTTTTTTATTCTAAGAAACAAAGTATTTAGTTGTTACGTCCAACACGTTTACCTGCAAATAATACCACAACTCCTACATTAAATTCTATTAGTAGTATAAGAATGGGGTATCCAAGCCAACTACAATTGCTTTCTAGTTAAATAAAATCGTATTTAATGTTATCTACTTATATATATATATATATATATATATATATATATATATATCGCATATTCATCTACAGATGATGATGAGGACAAAAAGATAGATGAAGATTTCCAGCAAACATACCGTAAGACTGTATTCGAAAGGGTGAACTGTTAATTTACGCTTTAAATCTCCGACAATTTTATCTTTTTCTGTTTTGTTAATGTACTTGGTCGTTATCACTGGTACAAACTTCAAATGTGTATATATATATATATATATATATATATATATATATATATTTACATATTGAACTCTTACTATTAGTGGGTTAATTTGGTCAGAAGTTTAAATGATTTAAATGGGACGGATGGCCGAGTGTTGCAGATGTTCGGCTTTTTACCCGAGAGTCCTGGGTTCGATCAACGTTGAGAACCAACGGAATTCGTACAGGCAGGGGCGTAGCCAGCTTAATCCACGCCCGGGGCATAATACCTTTTAGCCTCCCCTCCTGTTCGAAAAAGAATATAATATTATATGTTTTGCGGATCATTTGGCGCCCCTTTGTGAGTAGCGCCTGGGCATGATGCCCCCTTGTCCCCCCTCCCTCGCAACGCCACTGCGTACAGGTTCAGGTAAAAGTTTGCTAATGTCCACGAGTACCCAGCTTTAAATGGATACCTGACTTCAGTTGAGGAAGTAAAGGCGGCTGGGCATTGTGCTAACCACACAATCTCTTCATATGCCGTAGTTTGAAGAAACATATGAATTCTACACTTTATCTGCCCCTATGGCGCTTCAGTTTATCATTATACTTGCCATGTTCAATGCACTATTATGTATTTAAAAATAATAGGTTAAATATGAGTCCTTTACATATTGCTCATAAATTAATTATTTTATATTAATAGAGGAGGCTAAATGAACACATGGTATAAAGATATGTTCAATAAAAAACAAAAAATTCTCAGAACTGTGGTCAAACCGTTCAATTTTTTCATCTTTTTTTAAGACGGATTTTCTCAATGATAAATAATAAATTTAAATCAATTTAAAAAGTAAGCTTAGTCAACCCATTGCTTAATTTTTTTTTACTAAATTCGTGGATTAAAAAATAAAAAAAAAATGGATACATAAATAAATGTATGTTTTAATTTGGTCTTTTATTACTTAATTTGGTCTTTTATTACTTAATTTGGTCTTTTATTTTTAAAAAGTTCCAATTAATATGATCAACTGTTTCAGAGAACTTCACAATGGTAGAGGAATACATGCAAAGTAAGTATTCACTTCAAATGATACAAGCATATCTAGCTTGGCATTGCCTTTGGAAATAAATTACTCTATTTAGGCATTGCCTCTTGCTGTTAATTACTCTATTTAGGCTTTCTCTCCTGCAATTAATGACTATATTACTATAAAATAATTTATGTAGACATAGCTTTTTGCTATAATTACTTAATTTATGCATTAACTCTTGATATAAATTACTTTATTTAGGCTTGAATTGAACAATCGCCAAACATCTATATATATATATCTATACTTATAAGACGCATTTATTGTCTGTCTGTCTGTCTGTCTGTCTGTTCCCTTATAACTCAAGATCCAGACAAACAAATAACGTGAAATTTGTTACACATACACATAATTACATGGGGAAGGTTATAGGACAGGTTTCGTTTCATATCGATGGGTAGTTTAATTGTAATTAATTTTTTTTTATTTTAGTATTTTACTATATTAAAGTAATCTTGACGGCGCCATAAATAAAATTCCTCTGTGACGTCATTTCCCTATGATCGAATAGAACATAGATATAAAGAACTAGATCGACGTTATACCCCCTGATCGTTTCATCTCTGTTAGAGGGCGCGACGTAAGCTTTGGTGCTACTCTTCTTTAAGAAAAAATAAAAATCTCTAGTATTTTGATGGCCGCTGCCATAGATATATAAGACACCGTTGCTGAAATTTGCTGTAGATGTCTAATCGTGGATGTAGCTTATTTAATTTTGTACAAAATTAAAATGCCTTCATGTTGTGTTCCCGATTGTTCTAATTCAGAGAAAACCCAGCCTTTGCAAACATTTAACAGGTAATCTAATTCTTTCATTTGACAAATGTTTTGTCAGTTGTAACAAAAGATAACGTACTAACACTGTAACAGCATGATCCATGAGAAACTCATTTATTGTATAACATTAAATTCGTTTACCTTAAGCACATTTTTAAAAACATTTTTCGTATTTTTTTGATAAATAACAATCAATACTTTGATTTTGGAATGTTTATAGAGGTAAAGTAAATGGATAATTACGGGATGCAATAGTGCCATAAACCTGATAACTTGTCAACATGACATACAGCCAGTAGTGAATGAGTCTCAGCCCATGGGTTCAACATTAAAAAAGATGGTATTAATAGTTGCTTACATAAGAACAAAAAATAAAAAACATAAGTGTACCATTTATTATAATTCCAAATACAAAGAGAATAATAAAATAAATTTTTTTTTAAATTTTCTATATTATTGTTTCAATAAAGAAATAAATTAAAAGAGTTATTTTTTAGGGCAAATGGATAGAAAATGATCACAATTATGCCATGAACTTGACGTCCTTTCCACTGGACATACAATCAGCAGCGATTGAGTCTCAAAAAACATGTTTATCCTTACAAATGAAGGTATTACTAATAAGGCTTAAAAATAAAAACCATCTATTAACCATCTATTAACCATTTATTATAGTTACATATCCATAAAAAAAAAGTTTTGTTCCCTTAACCGTAACAGGCCATCGGGGCAGATGAAGTTTAGAATTCATCTGTTTCTATAAAGTCCAATACCCATTTAAACCTGTGTGGACTTCAGGACTTTCAACATGACCTGAAAAAATCCCAAGGGTTTCACTGAGATTCAAACCTGGGACCCTCCAGTCAACAGTCAAGCGTTCTACACCCAGTCAAGTGTTCTACACCACATGAAAATAATTTTAGTTTGTATACTCTTATTCATTCTTCCATATAATTCAATTGATAGGACTTTTTCTATTAACAGAGTAAACACATAGACGCTGAGCATAGTTATTCCAACAATATGTCAACCTTAAAAAGGAAATGTGAAAAAACAACTATGCTTTTTCAACACAAAAAGAATGAAGTCATCAAGTTGAAGAGACGGTGTAAGCATTATTCAAAGAAAATATCTGACCTAAAGAAATTATTATCAGATAAAGAAAATCTATGTGAAGAAGCTCACAGTCGTCTTCAATCATATCAAGGTTTGCATATTAAGTTAACATAAATATATGGTACCTACATTTTTCTCAATAGGAGTCTAAATAAATATTTTTTGTCTCATTTCTGTCCGTCCATCTGTCTGCTTTAGATTGTAAGTAAGAATGAAGAATTCTGTTTCCAGTTTGAACTATTAATCATGGCTTCTCACATCACGATACAATAATAAAGACTTATAAATAATAAATATGTTAATGTGATAATAACTTTTTAGAACAAACATAATGTCCCAGAAGATAATTTCATTTTTTAAGAATAACAATACTGCTAAATTTTTCTCAAATACAAATTCAATAAATTTTGTAATTAAATTTATGCAATAATATTGACAGATATTCCTGTGGAACTATTAAAGAAACCAACCAAACAATACAGCACTGAACAGATCAAGTTTGCATCAACGCTGCACTATTACGGGCCAAAAGCATATGAATTTTTAAGGGAAAAAATTCATCTTCCACACCCAACTAGTATTAGAAGGTTAGTTTTTATTTTTTAATTTTTGTTTTATCAATCAAAATATTTTTTTTTAAATTAAATAAATATTATTTAATTAATACTAACAACTATTCTTTTTTTTAAGGTGGATGAGGAGTATAGACTCTAAGCCTGGCATTTCATTACAAGCCATAGAATATTTAAAAGAAAAGCAAAAGGAAGATAGTGATAATTACTTGATGTGTTGTCTGATGATAGATGCTATGTCTATAAGAAAACAGATTGAATGGGACCCTAGAGAAAATAAAATGGTTGGTTTTGTAGATTATGGACTAGCCTCCATTGAAAATGATGAATTAGAGGCTACTGAAGTTTTGGTTTTGATGGTAGTTGGCCTAAAAAAATACTGGAAATTACCTGTTGGATACCTTTTAATAAGTGCAGAAAATCAAAAACGTATAATTTTAGAAGCTATTAAACTTCTATATGAAAATGATATCATTGTAGTATCTTTAACCATGGATGCTCATTCTGTTAATGTTAAAATGTCTTCACTTTTAGGCTGCAGTCTAGACCCACAGAACATCCACAGTAAATTCACTCATCCTGTAGACAGTTCTAAATCAGTATACATTTTTTTTGATCCATGTCATTGAATAAAAAACATTAGATCAGCATTACATTCATTAGGTGAAATAAGAACCAATTTAGGTACAGCCAAGTGGCAAGACATAGTAAATTTAGAAAAGCTTCAAGAGTCCATATGTCTAAGGGCAGCTAACAAACTTTCTCATAAACATGTACACTATGAAAATAACAAAATGAAAGTTAGATTAGCTACACAAACACTTAGTTTGTCTGTGGCTGCAGCCTTAAAGTTTGCATCAGAGTCAATGTGTAAAAATTTTGAATCTGTTGAAGGCACAGTAAATTTCATTTCAATGTTTAATAATGTTTTTGACATTTTGAATTCAAGGAGTAAATTCTCTAAAGGGTTTAAAAGTCCTTTTCATAAACAAAATTTTGATGAATTTATAGTATTTCTTGAGAAAGCTCAAACATTTTTACTCAGTATGACAGATAAAAATAATAAGAATATACTAGATGGTAATAGAAAAATGTCAGTGTTAGGTTTTTTGATTAACATAAAAAGTATTCTAGAACTCTTTAGCTTGTTAATTGATGGTTCTGAGCCGTATTTAGATTATTATCTTACATACAAACTATCCCAGGACAATTAAGAAATCTTTTTTTCATCCATAAGACACTTTGGTGGTTGGAATAATAATCCATCTGCAATTCAGTTTAGCAGTGCTTACAGAGCACATTGTTATGTAATGCTGGAATTCAGATAAACACTTTCAACACCACAAATTGTGTACCTCAAAGTAATTTTAATATCCTACAAATAGATAACGTCCATGATTCAAAGCCAGTATTAACATATGAGGATGCATTATTTGATCATTGTTATTGTTATTTTGACAGCAGTGAAGACTCCTTTATTGATGGCATTTTATATTACATTGCTGGATGGGTTGTGAGAAAGATTTTATCAAAAGTATTCTGTAATTCATGTGCTTCTGCTCTAGTTTGTGCAGCCACTGAGTCCACTTCAGGCTTATTGCAGTTAAAAAATAATGGTGGGCTAGTTAAACCATCTAGTAGTGTAGTTGCTGTTGTCCGTCATTGTGAGAAATTATTTCGTTCACTACTTAATATAAAAAAAAGTAAACTCTCAGCAGTGGGAAAAACTTACAGTAATACGCATGCTGCAGTCACTGCCTACTAAACAACTTTTTACTGACTTGACTGAACATTTTTTAGAAACAAGCAATGGTATTGATTCTCATGTACACATTCTTCTAAAACTCATTTGTGGTGAATTTTTAAAATTAAGACGCTACCATACAGTAAAGCTAACCAACATAGCAATGAAAAAAAATAGTATTAGACAAAAGTTTAATAGAACTGTAACATTCAGAAACCAATAATTTGCTGACTGCTAGAGTCCATTTAACTGAAAAAAAAATAAATTAGTTATTAAAAAGGTAAACCTAGGTATAATTTAAATGTACTGGTATATAATTTAAAGAAATTTCATTTAAGGGTGATGCAATATCTTGCCATCAATAAAAACACTTTACTTATCAATAATACCATATCTGATGGAAAGAATTTTTTTCTATTTACAAAGAAAATTATATAGTTCATGTAATTATTATTATAAATGATTAATATTATGTATATATTAATGAGTATAGTCATTAATAATACTATTTTAAAAGATATGTACCCATTTTTTATATTCTAGTCACATGTTGCAAGAAATACATTGCTTTTTTAATTGGCTTTTTTTTAAATTTAATTGCACATAGTATACATTAATTAAGCTACTTTGTATTATCATGTCTATTTAAATGTTGAAAGATAATAAAATAAAGTTACTAGTTTATTTTATCAAATCATGTGTATCAATTAGAATAATAAAACTTGTACATATTATTAGAATATGATTTAAATTTAAAATATTTACTATTATTAAAAAGACAAAACTATTTAGAAAGATTCAATATTGTTTTTCTTAATATGAAACATATGATGTGTGCTGTGCTCTTGTCATCAAAAGACTATGACTAATATGAGAAATACTTATATTTTTTAATTATAATTCCTTTTCCTTTTTATAATGTAAATAATTCATGCTACTAGATTTTCTTACATTGTATATGAACAAATATGACAATTTACAAATATCTACTCCTTGGTACTATGGTTGAAAATTGTTATATCACCATTAAAATGTCTAAATTGTATTTTGACTTATCTTTTTTTTTGTTTTGTTTAGTAAAATGTATTGTTATCATTACATTAAATATGTCACAATAGTTTAAATTGTTATAAAATAGGCCTAATACCAATGTAACATTACAGTAAAATCTAACGGTGCCTAAAATACCTAAGCCTATGTCAGATTTTTACAAAGCTGAAATAAATGTTAAGCCTGATGTTAATGTTAAAGACCACCTATGCTTAAAAGAATGTTAACAGTTATAATTTTATATGCCCTTATTAGAAGACAAATGGATTTCATTAAGACATATTTTATTATATTAACAAAAAATACACATGGGTTTTCTTTTGCAAATATTTTTAGAAAAATATATACGTCTTCTACACTGTAATTATAATACTGTAATGATATTAGCGCAGCCCCGTATCGTGAAAATTCTAGACCAGGGGCCAGGCAATAGCAGGGGGGGGGGCAGGTAATACATTTTACTAAGTAGAGCAAATAAGCAGAGGGGTCCAGACAAAACGCATGGGCACGGCCCCGCTGCCCCCCCCCCCCCGCACGCTTAGGGAATGTATAAGCGTTATTTAATATGACGGTTCTAAGCAAATGTATTTGACTTGTCTGGGTGGTGGGGTACCATAGCATTATAATTTATTGGATTTAGAACTAAAAAGGGCTTAATGGGAGTAGACTGAGTGGTTGATCATATGATCACAGGCGGTCGCTAAATTTGCAAAGCCGTATTTACGGATCCTCTTACAATCATGGGGTCATGACAAATCACTGCTATACTATAGACAGCCTGTCTATAATTAAATGAAATGATTTCATTTACTTGAGATACGAAAAAAAAATATGCATCATTTTATCAGTACTTAGCTTTAAAAAATGCTGAAAGTTTTACTGTCTCTAAGTAAGCCTAAACTAAGTATGCCCATTTTCAAGGCAACAAAACCACAGTGCCGTAGCACATTGGCGTAGCGAGGGGTGGACAAGAGCCTTGAGGGCTACTCACAAAGGGCTGTCTAATGGTCAGCAAAACCAAAAATTGTAAAGTATTATTAGGCCTATGTGGTTTTCAAATGGGGTGTGGGCTCTAACTGGCGCACGGGGCCAAATTCATTTGAAAACCATTTTAGCGCTCCCCCCCATTCGAAAAAAATATTATATTATATGTAAAATATACAATTTGACGCCCCTTTGTAAGTAGGCCCGGGGCATGCGCCTCTCTAGGCTCTTGTCCACCCCTCACTATGCCTCTGCAAAACAAACAAACAAATGATACATTATGAAAACGTTTCGTGAACTTTTAAATTTAGTTTGTGTTGGTATAGTCTTAGTGTCCAGCTTGGTCTCATTGTTGCTTAATTCAGAGATATAATGTTCGATTTTTTGAGAAAATAAAATCGCGTAAAAATATTTTTTGTTTTATCAATGTGAGTTATGTATGTCAGTGTACTTAAATGAGCACCAAATTAAATGGCGGTGGCCCATGAGGTATGCCCATGAACGACTTCCGTTCAAGGACTAAAATTATAAGTGTGGTCGATCTAGTTCTTTATATCTATGGAATAGAACTTGCGCGCTGGTGCTGTATTGTGCCTTTGTGATGCAAAGAATTGTTGATGTTTTTTCATGCTCTCTGATGTGTACAGTTTGAGGAAGGTAAAGGAATGAAGAAGGATTTTAGAAGAAGTGTGAAGCCATAATAATAAGTATATACATATATATAGAGAGAGGGGGGGAGGGAGAGAGATAAAGAGAGAAAGAGAGATAAAGGGAGAGAGAGGGGGGGCAGGGGGGAGAGAGAGGAAAGGAGGGTAGGAGGGAGGGCGGGAGGGAGAGAGAGGAGGGAGGGGGGTGGACAGGGGAAGAAAAGGAGGGTGAGAGAGGGAGAGGGTGTAGGGGGAGAGGGAGCAGGGGGAGAGAAAGGAAGGGAGGGAGAGAGGGGGTAGGGAGGGAGAGAGGGAGGGAGAGAGAGATAAAAAGTGAAAGGGGCAGGGAGGGAGAGAGAGGGAATGAGGGAGGGAGGAAGGGGGAGAGAGGGGGGGGGGAGAGAGAGAGGTGGAAAGGGGAGGGAGGGAGAAAGGAGGGAGAGAGGGGTTAGGGAGGGAGAGAGGGGGAGGGAAGGAGAGAGGGAGAGGATGGGAGAAATGGGAGGAAGAGATAAAGAGAAAGAGGGGGCAGGGAGGGAGAGAGAGGGAAGGAGGAGGGAGGAGGATGGACGGGGGGAGAGAAGGAGGGGAGAGAGGGAGATGGGAGAGGGACGGAGAGAGATTTGAGAGAGGGAGGGAGGGAGGGAGGGAAAGGGAGAGAGGAGGGAGGGAGGGAGAGAGAGGAAGGGAGAGAGGGGGTAGGGAGAAAACAGAAGGTAAACAGAAAACCTTATTTTAAACCCGGGCAAAGCTGTGTACTTGCAACTAGATATATATATAATAGCGGTGCGGGTTCTGCGTTAAATCGAAAGTTAAGAATCAATACAACAGTATTCCAGTTTAAAATCGTCAAACGTAAAAAATAGTATAAAAATCATGATAAAATCGGATCTGTCTGAAACCAAAAATAACCTAGCTTACTAATCAAACCTACGGGAATATAACTCTATGCAAAGGTTTTGCAAGGTGCAGCTAGTAGTTTAATATAGTCTTCCTGTGATTTATTCAACAGACCACCCCAGCTATACATACGACAGGGCCACGACTGGCCCAACCGGCGCGCCCACCGCATCGACTGCGGCGCGGCCGACAACAAGAGCAGCCATCACTGCAGCGGCGGAGACAGCTGCTGCCGCCACTCAGCACACCACGAAGAGGGTTTCAGTAGGACCTCCCAGGACAACCAGTGGCGTCGCTAGCAACACAAACACAACACAGAATACGACAATGACGACACGAAGATCAACGCAAAGTAATAACTGAGTGATTTCAATAAGGCATAATGTAGTATTATTGAGAATGATAAGCATCTATGTAAATAATAGCGGTGCGGGTTCTGCGTTAAATCGAAAGTAAAGAATTAATACAACAGTATTCCAGTTTAAAATACAATCATAAAAACTCGGATCTGCCGAAACCAAAAATAACTTAAAGTGCCATCTGTTTCTGTGACCCCCCCCCCCCAGGCTTATTAAGAGATTGTGTGGTTAGCCCCACGCCCATTCTTCAGTACTTCACACAAACTAAAGTCAGGTACCCATTTATAGCTGGGTGGACTTGTAGGACTCTCAATCAACTTTCAATGGGACCTATAAAAAATCAGATTCTCACTGAGGTTTGAACTCAGAACTCTCAGGTCGACATTTGAGAATCTACACCACTCGGCCATCCACCCCCCACAAAATAGTCCTTGGAAGGAGGGGGTGAGGAATTATTCAGTTGGAGTATAAATAAATCTATAAATAAATCTGTCATGAGTGAAAGTAGGTCAGGGCGAAGACAACTTTAAGTTCAATTTTTGGAACAGTTTAACTGGATTTGGGATGGTTTGACAGAAAGAGAGACAGAACCCATTAACTTTAACATAGAAGAGGGATTTTAGACACTACATAATAGTGTCATGATAGAATTCAGGAAGATGCGTAGATGTGGGTAGATTCATGGGTTCAGAGGTAGGGCTGTACTAAAACTAAATAAAGTCCAGAAACAATGTGTCGGTGTGGAGGAATTCAAGTAACATGAGAAGTGATTCTTTATTCTGTTAAGTTCACCAAACCAATTATGTATTTAATGGGGGTGGGACCAACAAGCAAACGGGAGACTTGAGAATTATAGGATGATAATCCATCTAGCCTATATAAAAGAATGTACGTTTATTTTCAAAGAAAGAGCTTCAAGCGTAGTTGATCGAGTTATGTAGATTTGTTATTAGATTTTATGAACTGTTTGACTGGACACAGCCCCTTAGCGTGAAAATTCTACAGCAGGGGCCATGCCAATAGCAGAGGGGATGGGGGCAGGAAATAAATGTTGCTTAGTAGAGCAAACAAGCAGATGGGGGCCAGACAAAACGCAGAGACGGCCGATCCCCCCAGCCCAGGCCCCCCGCACGCTACGGGCCTTACTGGAGATATTTTTACATGAAGAAGTTTCTAAGAAGTGTTATGTGTCGAGGATTAAATATATTGAATATGTTGTGAAGTAATTGTGATTTGTTTTACATTCAATAAAGCGATAATCGCTGTCATATTTCAGTCACGTTGATTTATAGTGTTTTATTGAAAGTGTTTGTTCGATTTCATCACTGTGTATAGTGAGATAGTAATACAGACCACTCTTCATCATCCCTGGCAAAATCCTTTTTATAGGCATTTATTTAAAAAAAAATTGGTAAAAAAAAAAAAAAGTATTTAAAAAGTTTTGTTTTTGTAACTTGAAGTTTCCCCAGTAAATAGATAACTATTTTTTTTAACCTTTTAAAAACTCAAAGTGTGTTTGTTTTGTTTACTAAGTGCCAGAAGATTTCGAGGATTATGAAGAATGGACAAACTGGCACTGTCCAGAGGATTGCCAGAGACCTCAACAAGTCAGAGAGAGGTGAGACCGTACACAGCTTTTTACTTCATTCATATTCATACCCCTTTCTTTTTTGTCATTATTATTTTTAATGTACATTTTATACGTGAATAAAATTGATAGCACTATTGTCAGTTTCTTTGTGGGAGAAAAAAAAATTTTGATTTCTTTACATGTAGTTTTTTTTCTTTAAATAATGAATTGGATCATATATGGCCTTCTTAAAGCTTATCATGGGTCTACAATCTCAATCCACCGTGTGTCCACACCTCATCACATGCACAGATCCATACAGCCATACTTAAGTAAATTTTTTTTTGATAACACCGAACGTGTTATATAGAGGCGGGGTGATGCCGTCTGAACTTCATAGGCGCAAATGAAAGAGGGGTAAGGGGGGGGGGCAAAAAAGTGTCATGTTGGTGTCTCGGGCAGAGCTTGTTATTAAATTTTTTTTTATTTCACTACGGGATAGATTGGGGGGGGTAGATTAAATTAATCTAGAATTATAAATGAAGAAAAAATAGTTTAGGCTAGCTATAAATATATGAATATATCTTAAAGAAATTAGATATATTTATGTAATAATTGTTTAGTTCACACCAGCCCCTTAGCGTGAAATTTCAACAGCTAAGTCCAGGCCTATAGAAGGAGTGCCAGGAAATGAATGTTACTAAGTAGAGAGCAAACAAGCAGAGGGGCCCAGAAAAAACGCAGGAAGGGGCCAGGCCCCCTACCCCCCAGCCGCCACACGCTACGGGATGGTTCACACCGTTAAAAATCGCCCCTGATTTTGTGTAAAGTGACGTTCTTATGGACAGGAGAACTTGGTAACTCCCTGCGCGTCAGACTGAAAAAAAGGAAACTCTTAACGTATTCTATTTTTATTATATCTGAAGCTAAGATGACCCTTGGAAGTTTCATTGCAGATGTACCCCCGAATATCTTTGAAATGATCTGCCTATTACTCCTAAACATCCATGAAATTGTATGCAGTGTGCCTCCAAATATCAGTTAAAGTATATGCCGTCTTCCCAAAAACATCCCCGAATATCAATATCATTGTGACCATTCCCCCCCCCCAACATCATACAAAAATTCTGCCAGTCATAGCCGGCCTTAGGCCGATTTGACCGGCTGCTCCAAACTTGGCCCCGCGCCTGGCATGAGCCACACATTTATATTCAGCATTAGTAGTAATAGTTGTTATTGTCCAAATAATTTAGACGAGGGGGCCTAACGAGCATCCGTTACATTGGGCCCCGCAATTCGTGAGGCCGGCCCTGCTGCAAGTGTCCACTTCACCCCACAACAAGTACTTACGAAAGGCTCTGTTTGTGTATACATGTAAATCGCTCTTCATCGCATATCAGATGTTTTCACTTTCTTTTTGCCCATAGGCTCTGTAAGAAGGAGCCCGTCAACAACACCAGACACCGCTGCACGGAGCCACACGTAGAGATTGGCAACACACTCTGCTACGTTGGCGAAACTTGCCCAGGAAGTAAACTATCACAGTAACAGTTCGAAATAATTAGCGTAATTCACGCGGGAATTTGTGTGTGTGTGTGTGTGTGTGTGTGTGTATGATTGTGGGTTTTCACTGTTGTTGTTTGTTTATTGTACGGTCGGCGATTGATGACAATGCATGTCTTAATAATGATTGGAGAAGATTTGGGCGGGATGGCAGAATGGTGGACCCAGGGCCAGATTTAGACTCAACAAGGCCCTGAGCTATTTCAGATACGGGGCCCTTTATAAGTACATATATTATATGTCAGTGCCCAATATTTATGTACATATATGACAATCGCTCACTTGGACAATTATTTTGGGGCCCCCAAAAAAGTGGGGTGCTCTAAGCTGTAGCTTGTGCAGATTACACGTAAATCCTGAGACGGAGAACTTGTAAGTCACACTTTGTAGTGCCGGGAATGTGGTCGGGTCCCAGCCTCCATCAATGACAATGACAAAGATAATAATAAAGATTATAAAGTTAGAAAGTACATTTTTCATTTATAAAGTCCACTATGGAATTGGCCAAACGCCCAAGGGTGGCCAAAGTCCATGGAACTCCACCATGAGATAGATTACAACCACATTCCGGGTTTAAATGAGACGCGGATTGGTCAGTTCATCAACATAATATATTCAACAAAATAAATGACTTAAAGAAAAACAAAAAAAAAAAAAAACAATAGCTCACAGGGATCCAACATGGAACATCAAAATAAACCGCTGAGATATATGTTCCCAGTCAGATTTGATTTTCATTTATCAATCAAGATAGTTATTCTATGGGACCATTAAGATCTTATGTCAGTCACTTTGAACATTTCTTTTTTTTTTCTTTTTTAAAAAAAAAAAATTTAACTCTATAATTAAAACAGCAAAATGATTTTGCTTTTAAATCTGGGACGGATGGCCGAGTGGTGTATATACTCGACTGTCGACCTGAGAGTCCTGGGTTCGATCCTCTGTGAGGCCTGTGGAATTTTTCCAGGTGAAATTTGGTGCATAGTCGTTCCACAAGTTTACGCAATCTTTAAATGGGTTACCTGACTTTAAGTTGGGGGGAGTAAAGGCGGCTGGGCGTCGTGCTAAACACACAATCCCTTTATTATGCCGAGGTTATAGAAACAAATGAATTATACTCTTCATCTGCCCCGATGGCCCGTTAGGGCTAAGGGAACTTGACTTTTTTACGTACTTTTTTATAATTTTTTCTTGTGAAGTGGGCTGTTTTTGCTGTTTTTTTTTTTTTTTGTTTTTTGTTTTTGCATAAAAAATGTATGAAAGGATTTCAGTGAAATACGTGTGCATACACTTTTCATAATATGAGCGTTACTTTTCATTGTTTGTTTGTTTTCTACGTCCCAGACTGCCCACAGTACAATTTCGGGGTCAACTGTACCGGGTCATGTATACACTGTGAGGTTCCCTGCAACAAATTCACCGGGGTGTGCCTGTCTTGTATACCTGGATTCATCATGCCTAAAAACGCATGCACGGTTGGTGAGTAGTTTTGTTTAAAATAGAAATGTATCACACAAAATAATAATAATAATAAGCTTCATAGATCTGTCCTAAAAATTGTGTACTCATTGTTAAAGAATATAGCTGGTAATCTCCAGAATTGTTTTAAAGTAATAACATATGATGGAGGACGGGTGGTCGTGCGGTGTAGAGCGCTCGACTGTCGACTGGTTGGTCCCGGGTTCGAATGTCAGGGAGAACCTTGGGATTCTTCCAGATCCCGGTGACAGTCCACCAAGTCCACCCAGCTTTGAATGGTCACCTGACTTTAAGTTGGGGGAGTAAAGGCGGCTGGGCGTTGTGCTAATCACACAATCCCTTTATTATGCCGAGGTTTCTGAAACAAATGAATTTTATACTATCTCTCCCGATGGGCTCTTTGTGGCTTGAGGAAACTTAACTTTTTTTTTACTAATAACATATGAAAAATGTTGTAATGCTTTTCTAATTATTTATTTCAACAATGTGTATTTTCGACAATGACACGTGAAATCTGGTTGCGTCATGGGTTTATAACACACACACACACATTGTTACTTTACAATGACGATACAACTCCAACGCAATATTCATGTAACATATACAAGTTTAATAACCAGGTACAAAGTTCATTTAATGCCACACTGCAAGCATTCAGTTTTCATTAACTACTACCATCCAATAAGGTAAAGTACACAGTACGAGATCACAATCTCCACGCTCGAGAGATCTACACTCACCACACTGAACACATATCGTTCCAGTCCAGTTACGCGTCCAATCCACGTCCTCTGCGGCCCCCCACAGTCTCACAACCTAAGGGGCGTTGACCATTCGAGCTCTTGTGCAGCCTTGCGTGCAAAGCTAAATCTATACATCCATGCCCGCACTCACATACACACACACACACACACAGTCACTCAGTGACCGACAATTCGCATTGATCAGATACGGCTTTTGTTTGTTGCCGGCCTTGGGGGGGGTGGGGGCTGGGGCAACCAGGTCAATCGCTTTAAGCCCCAAGCTTGAGATGGCCCCCACACCCCACACCATCAAACGTACGTCAGTTACCTAACGACGAACAGACAATGTGTTTATGCACTTTAACTATTATTGTATCTAAGCTTGCGGACTTAACAGTTACGGGAAGGATTGTGGAGGAGACTGCGTGGAAAAGTGTGGCCAGGATTGCGTTGAGAGGATGAACGGGGATTGTCCAGGTAAAGACAATCAGTGTAACGTTAGATCAGTCGGTCATTGTGATATTAGTTGAGTACGTCAGTGTAACAATAGAAGAGTCAATCAGTGCAGTATTAGAAGAGTCAATCAGTGTAGTATTAGAAGAGTCAATCAGTGTAGTATTAGAAGTATCAATCAGTGTAGTATTAGAGGAGTCAATAATTGTAGTATTAGAAGAGTCAATCAGTGTAGTATTAGAAGAGTCAATCAGTGTAGTATTAGAGGAGTCAATCAGTGTAACATTAGATGAGTCAAACATTTGATAAAAATGTATATGAAGTATCTTTCTCTAATGTTATGTTATTTTAACACATTTGTTTACATACGCATGTGTGTAGTTAACGCTTGATCTTGTGCGGTACGGGCCATATTTTAAATTCGTCTTTAAATGTATGTATGCATGTATCTATCAATCTATTTATCTATAATCCATCTATAGCCTATCTATAGTAAATCAATATATAATATATCAATCTATGATATATAAATCTATACATATTTATTACGTTCGGGTTGTTTAACGCACTAAATGATTTGTAACTTACCTCCTCCAACACAAAACACCGAATTTTATTTTTCTCCAGAAAGTTTCATCAGCTCCTATTTTCACCTATTTATAGCACTGCTGCTGATTCCGCTAGTGATATACGTGTATCTGACACTTCAAAGGTAGGGCGGCTGAAATAACTTTATAACACCTTCTTTAAGCAGGCCAGGTCAATAAATCGATTTGATTAATTGATTGATTGATTGGTAATTTATACTTTTTTATTTTTTTTTATAAATTTGTTAGTATTTGTGTATAGGCCAGGCTTACATAGTTGGTTGAAAGTTTAGACTTTTACCAATTTTTTTTTTCCAAGAAGGGAAAAAAAAAACAGAGTTGGAAATATTCTAGTCCAAGTTTAAACACCTGTTTCTAATTTTATTTTATTTTTACACTGGAAGCCCAAACAATATCTTATATTTGGCGAAAACGCCCATGTTCATAATCAAATAAATTGAATGTTTTAAATGAACTAAAAAAAAAAATTAAATGTAGATTTTAAGATGTTAAAAGTTTTGGTGGTGGAATATATTAAAAAGACAAAATGTTCTTAAGGGAGCACGCTAGACGTAGTTCACCCAGGACTGGGCTAGGCCAGCTGTTCTCAACATATTTCGCTAATATACCCCCAAGATTAGAATTCACCCCCCCCTCCCGCCATTCGTAAGGCCTGCTCTGATCAGGACATGGGTTAGGGTTAGTTAGTCGTATATTCAGACGAGTACTAGCGCAACGTATTTACTTTACTCCTAATTGTTTTCTTGAAGTGCCAAAATTGAGGACAAGGATAAAGACAATGAAGTAGCTGTGCCAGTGAGGTCCATATCGGAAATGTCCAGGTCTCAGATGTCTGGAATATCTGGTCAAGATGCCAAGACAGAATCTTCGGGTGGAACCTTGCCAGTAAAATCTCACTCGACTATCACCAATTCTTCCGCGATGACGTAACCTTCATTTCAGAGATGTACACTTTTTTTTTATTTCTTCTTGGAGTTACTGCTGCCAATAAAATGGCTCCCACAGCGCAGATCATGCACCTAGTTTAAAAGATTGAAATGTTTTCAAGTTATGGCTGAGTAGCCTTCAGCACAAAACCAGCACACATTTTCTTTCTAATAAAACAGCGAGTGAGATGCCCACTGTCCCATACCCAGAATTATCAGAGATAATACTAGGATTACAAACAAGACCCGATAAAGTCAGAATTTTTATAAAACTAACCGTTGTCTATATATATATATATATATATATATGACTTAACCCATTTATTGGTATCGTTCTTCATAATTAAATAACGTTATATCCCTTATCATATTTGTTTTAAAAAAAAAATCAATTTATTGCAAATTTATTATTATTAAATCTTGCATTGCCATCGAGCAAGAACATGTTTGCTAGATTGTAAGAAAATCTTTCACTAGAAGTGCATGGAAAATCGATTAAAAACCTTTTCCCACATTAATCAATGTATACACTTAGGTTTTTGGTTTAGTCTAAAGTTTAAAATGAAAATATTTTGTTATTATTCTTTTGTTTCAATTCTATTAAAGGAAAGATAAAGCCTATTGAACTTTTAATGTATATACGTGTATTTTATTTTGATAAATTTAAAGTTATTCATAAATTTGAATGTTCTTGGTTTGACCGTTGATACTCTAGAGCAGTTGTTGGTTTTTTTTTTTTTTCAAATGTGTGGTCGTCTACTCCTGGGGGGTTTCGCACCGGGGCCCGGAACATCTGGTAAATATGCACGGCTAAAATCAAAAGGCAAGATCTTTTTTTACAAGGGTACTCAGTATAATGACAACATATTAGGGGTACACATGTGTCGAAAGTTTGAGAAACACTGCTCTAGAATTAAAGAGAGTAAGACGAGAGATTTACTTTACTGAAGAGAGTTGGGCGAGATATGTACTTTACTGAAGAGAGTTGGGCGCGATATGTACTTTACTGAAGAGAGTTGGGCAAGATATGTACTTTACTGAAGAGAGTTGGGCGAGATATGTACTTTACTGAAGAGACCCAATAATTTGTAATCGCTGTTCTATTTTTTTTAAAGTAAATAATCATTCCAACTTTGTGTCCATTTTTATTCGCAAGATAATAGTAAAATGTAGACAGTAACATGTGATCAAGAAAAGTAATATAATGAGTGTGTTTGTTGACGTAGGTCAAAATGTGTTTCAAAAAACTGTGTTCAAATGTAACAAGGTGATGTAGGAATATATCAGTTATGGGCAACGTGAATACCGTTTTAGTATCGTTTGAATTTAATAAATGGTAAATAAAGTTTGAATTTATTGTACCTTGCCAATTAGTTTTTTTCTTATATGTCCCTCTTCATATTTCTGTTAGTGTATTTTGTTTGTTTCATTAATATTCTCGTTTTATTTCCCTTTCATATGAGTTAGTTTATGTTAAATATTTATTAATTTACTTTACCTACGATTAAGGGTGCTGCTGGTTGGTGCGACCACACGGCGCTGATTTAGGAAGGGGGCGCTGAATAGAAGAGAGCTGTTTAATGGTTTTTTTTTTACACTTGTCATAAAGGGGCGCCAAACAATGTAGATCGTGAATAGCGCCACAATAGTATCTAAGTTGTGTCTTAGTGTTTGAACATGCGCATTCATTAAGTATATGTGTCAGTGAGATAAATTAACACTGAAGACGGGAGCCATGGTATCACCGACATTAAACCAAAAAAAAAAAAACAATTTTATATAAATATATCATCAATTAAATAAAGTTGACATTTCTTTATAAGGGTCGAAAAATTCTAATTATAGAACTGCTCTGGTTGGGGGTGGAGGGGTGGGAGGGCAGCACTCAAAACATTGTAGTCTGACTAGAAACAAATGAATAAAAAGAAAACACTAAAACGCATCATTAAAAAAAATCCTGAAAAGCAAAACTGTATATTTTACACTCATAAAATTACATAAATAAACATTTTAAATAAAAGTGATTTTAGAATAATAATAATAATTCCCCGAAAAACACAATTGGTATTATTAAAAACTTGATTTGATGTAGCGTATTTCATATTATTCCAGTTTGACTTATTAAGATTATAGTACAAAATTTAAACAATTCAGTTCATGTTTTTTGAAAACAATCGACTTTGTTTTCTCCTGACAGTTTCCATAGAAACAATCAACAATTGTAGTTTTTAATCTAGAAATTATTACATTTTACCGGGCCTTTGTTGACAAAATGTTTGAAGGTAATTTTACACGTGAAAGTTTTTTTTTAAACAATTAACTGAGATATTAGTCTTGATTGGTTTGAGACAACCATACCAATAGTGATCAGTTTGTCGATTCCGTTGTAACTTTGTCATTCAGTTTAATAAAGTAATTATAAAAGGGTTTAGACACATGAATAGATATATAGATAGATAGATGCATCATTAGGTAGATAAGTAGATAAATAGATCGATAGATAGATAGATAGACAGATAGATAGATAGACAGATAGATAGATAGATAGATAGATAGATAGATAGATAGATAGATAGACAGATATATATATATATATATAGATAGATAGATAGATAGACAGACAGACAGATAGATAGATAGATAGATAGATAGATAGATAGATAGATAGATAGATAGATAGATAGATAGATAGATAGAGAGAGAGATAGATAGATAGATAGATAGATAGATAGATAGATAGATAGATAGATAGATAGATAGATAGATAGATAGATAGATCGCAGAACGATTTATAAGATATATAGAAAGTAATCGACTTATCGGATTATACACATATCAATAGATTAGTAGATGGACATGGAGACACACAATTTTTTTGGCATAATATATTGATAAACATATACTATTTAATTGATGCAAATGTTCACAGATATAGATACATATACATAACATAAATAATTGTGTATACAGTGGCTTTACAATGATACAAATAAAACGGGACCCCATTAGCCATTCTTCACCCCCCCCCACCCCTATATCCCTTACTTATATTAAAAA
The DNA here is from genome assembly GCA_021962125.1 of Bulinus truncatus. NCBI lineage: Eukaryota > Metazoa > Mollusca > Gastropoda > Planorbidae > Bulinus > Bulinus truncatus. The sequence continues at coordinate 992,932 of JAGDYQ010000143.1, forward strand.
GAAAGTTTTTCTGCCTTCAAAATGCAATAGAAAGGTACCCGGATTGCACTATCCTATGCTACCCCTTCTCCTTATCCATTAGCAGTATTCTGTATATACACTTTTTTTCTATTTTGGATCAATCAGACTAACCCTCCATCCCCCACTCTACACCCGTCGCCAGCCCACCTTCAACCACTATGAGTCACACAGTCGAGAATGAAGTTTAGCTTCCTGTGGATGTTACCTGTAATCACGTTTCTCACATGGATGACCCCAGTCGCCTTCGCACAGCAGGACGAAGAGTTCTTATTCAAAGGTAATTACGTTTCATTAACCAATTCTTAAAACAGAAAAATCGATAACATGGTATTTTTTGGTGATAGGATGTAATGGTGATATTGATCCATATATCGAAAACTCGGGTACATTTTCGATTCCGTTACGTACAAAGATGCCCAAAATAATAAGCTCCGATTCCCAATACCGATGTCTCATCACTAACTATAAATAGTGAAATAGACAGACATATATCACCTATATGAATTCCTTTATATATATATATATACTTTCATTTACTAGACCTCTCAAAGCCTTCACTGTCTATGGGGAGACAGTTTCACTTGGTGATGCCGAATGTCAGGTCAGAGCCAACTCCGTTCCCAGACAAAATATGGATACCAACCATAGATTTTTTCTTCTATACTTTAGCGGAACGCTTGCGGGTTTGTGTAATATTATCATTGTGTATTATTACTTTGTGATGTACGTAGTTTATTGCTCCTATTGGTATAAATTCGGCCATTGGGTCCAAAGCCATATATATATATATATATATATATATATATATATATATATATATATTAAGAATAAGATAAATCCTTTGTTGTTATTTTTGTTATTGTGGTTTTTTTCAAGACCGCAAAGCCCTCGTCAGTCTAGGGTTGGCTCATAAATAGGGCCACCATCGGCACTGGCGCACTATGCAGCCTTATCTGAAAATTAAAGTGCTGACTTGTCAACTTGTGAAATTATATTAAAAAAAAATTTCATGACGAATTGAAAGGTCTTAATTTATTTTAACTCATTTGAATAAATGAAACAATCTTCCAAGCATTCATAATCTTTACCATTTATTCATACGGAGACATTAGGGCGCTGACAGGTAATTTATTTTTTTTTTTTGGTCTCAGTTTCCCTAATATTCTGACAACATCTCGTCCAACGGTCTAGCTCTATACTTAATAATGAACATTTATTTTTATATTCATATAACCAACTTAAAATTGATGAAGTAAGTCGAAGGGAAAAAAAATATTCTTCTCATTTTAACTCCAAACTAAATCAACGACATTCACTGGTGGTAGTTGTAAAACAAAACCGTTTGTTTCTGTCAACACAAAAATAACTTGGAATCTGATGATTCAATCCCGTAAAATGTTTAAAAAAGATGCCAGTTAGTTAGTACATAAAAAAGTTACACGTCTTTCCATGCCACTTTCCATTCCTTTGATTGATATTGATGCATGATTCGTTTTATTTTATTTTTTTTTTATTCAATAAAACAGATCGAATTTACCTTCAGAAAGATGAAGCCGCCTAAGAGTAACTTGGTTAATAAGACTGCCGTACTGTCCTATAGGAAGATGGTCATAGCCAGTAGAAGTTCAATGGGAAGATTTACTTATGTATGCCATGAAGTGTAAGCTGGTTTGGATAGATAGATTGATAGACAGACAGCGATGCTAATAGACAGATAGAGAGGCGGATAGATACTTTCAATGCAGGTCTTATAGAGTTTGCTTCGACCGATTTGGATCGTCAGATAATATGTGTTTTCCAATGTTTTTTCTGCTGTCTTGGTGGGTGGAAGGGGTGAAAGTTTATTATCCATAGGTAGTTTGACCCTAATAGGGAGCCATCGGTCTAGTCATCTTAAGGCTGGCACAGAAAAAAATATCTGGATAGATAGAGAGATAGAAAGATAGATAGATGTTTGTAAAATCGTCTAATTTCATTACGTTAGTAATAGAAAAATGAGTTTATCCAAACGTATCGCCACATAAAAACAACAAGAGATGGACCGACGTTGTCACTTTAAGCTATTGGTTTCTCTCTCTCTGGTAGACACCAGCCTTGCTACTACCTGTACTATGACCAGCGGGTGTGGACCTACCGCTTTGACGCCCCGGAGCCGTTCGGCATGCACGTGATGGTCATATCGGAGTATTCCCTGGCCGGTTTCTCCCCACTTCCGGTTGAAGCCTGGGGGAGGGAGTACTTCGCCGTCACACTTGAGTGAGTTGTTGCTCTGGTAGTGTTTTGTTTTTTTTTTTTTGTATTAGAATATAGTGACAGAATGGTATGTGTGTCGGTATGTTTGTGTAGAGAGACAGAGAGGGAAAAAAAAGTAACATTATTGTTAGATATGTAGTTAAATAGATAGATAGATAGATAGATAGATAGATACATAGATAGATAGATGGATAGATAGATAGATAGATAGATGGATAGATAGATAGATGGATAGAGAGATAGATAGATAGATAGATAGATGAATAGAGAGGTATATAGATAGATAAATAGATGGATATATAGATAAATAGATAGATAGATGGATAGAGAGATAGATATATAGATAAATAGATACTTATATAGATAGATAGATCATAAATAGATAGATAGACAGGTATATAAATAGTTAGATGTATAGATAGTTAGATTGATAGATTAAAATGCATACACATATATATAATTAACATATGGGGAAAATAATTAACATGTTGATTAATTTTAAAATGCCTTTGATTATTTATAAGAAAGGTTGACACCAGAAACTAGATTTAGTAATTGATTACAAATGACAAACCAGCGATAACGTGTTACGTTGACATTACTCACGCGATTGATACATAGAGAGAGAGTTGGAGTGGGACGGATAGATTTATTGTCAGACAGTGGTACATTAAGGATGAGAACATTTTAAATTATGAAGACAGAACGCAGACACGCGGTTAACGGTATGCAGCCGTAGACGGATAGATCAGTTTAACCGGCCAGGCGGATTAATTATTGAGTCTCCACTCACAGTCAACAGCACTTCATGGCGATCATGGTGGGGGATGTAGAACTGACCACAGTGACCATCACCTTCAAGTTCGAGCGAACCTTCGAGCACATCACTCACGCCGGGCACACGCAGCGGCACAACGAGGTGGCGCACGTCTTCGCGGAGAGGTACACCTATTGTGTTATTTATTACTGGTAATACCTGTTGTGTGCACAGCTTCACCTGTTGTGTTATTTATTACTGGTAATACCTGTTATGTGCACAGCTTCACCTGCTGTATTTTTTGTTACTGGCAATCCCTGTTATGTGCACAGCTTCACCTGTTGTGTTTTTTTGTTACTGGTAATCCCTGTTATGTGCACAGCTTCACCTGTTGTGTTTTTTTGTTACTGGTAATCCCTGTTATGTGCATAGCTTCACCTGTTGTGTTATTTGTTACAGGTAATCCCTGTTATGTGCACAGCTTCACCTGTTGTGTTATTTATTACTGGCCTTGCATGTTATGTGTACAGCTTCACCTGATGTATAACTTATATGCATGTTAAGTGTATATATGTATATGTATATTAAAAAAAATTGTTAGTGTTAAGAATCAACTCTGTTTTTATCGTGTCTTGGTATATATCAGCTCAACGATATTGTATGGCCGATCAAAGTCAACTTGTTCTTTTTTTGTTGTGTGACGCATCTATAAGTATCTTTCATCCCCACCATAGCCGATGGTCCAATAACCATGGAGGCACCACGGAAGACATAGCGGGGATCGAACCTGGTATCTTTAGATGGAGAGTCGAGCGTTTTACCGCACGACCATCCGTACCCACAACTTGTTCTTTTAAGCTGAATGAAGTCACAGAATTGATGGTTTACAGTGGTATGGTATGAACGTACATGCATGCAGCTATGCATGGTTCTGTCATATCTAACTCATACGTTTTTTTTTTCATTTTCACTAGAAATCGAGCTTACATAATTCATAATTGCAACGATGCTACAGCTAAGCCTATTGGACACATCACAGGTGAAATAATTGTATTCTAAAACTTTCTCTAGAATATATATATATATATATATATATATATATATAGATAGATAGATAGATAGATAGATAGATAGATAGATAGATAGATAGATAGATAGATAGATAGATAGATAGATAGATAGATAGATAGATAGATAGATAGATTTCTATACAAATATAGAATTAAAAATACTGGCACATTTTGGCTCGTTTAAAACTCATCACAAGGTAGCATGCTTCTCTGATAGCTAACCTATTGTAAGGACATAGACAGACATAGATAAATAGACAGACACATTGTTAGATAGTTATATAGATAGACAATTAATTATTGTATTAACGTAGATGTTAGAGGGAATTCCCTGTAGTACGGTGACGCACCTAATGAACGGGTTATTGAACGGGGGAAAGAAAAGGAAGAAAACACACAGACGGTTGACGAGGAAAGAGATAGAACATTGTTTTGGTTATTTTTTGTTTTGTTTTAAGTTTGAAGAAGGAAGGAACGGAGGAGCTAGGATGAAGTATTTATTGTATTAAAAGAACGGACAACTGGTATTTATCGTAGAGACATGATTTAATGGTTAATGTTCATTATTGAATAACTAGTTCTTACGACTATTTCAATAAAGTGATTTTGGTTAATATGGAGGTGTTATGAACTTGTATAAGTTGTGCAATTACAGAAAGTAATTAAAAAAATAAATATATAAAAGAGACCACCGCATCCATACCCTGACAATTTGGTGTCAGAAGTGCAGGACAGATCTTATTTGTCCAGTGAACCCATGCTTTTAACTAGGTGTAAGCAGTGACAGTTCAATTAGAGAATAAACTATTGTCTACCGTGTCAGAAGTATTTACGAAATGGAAGAAATAATTGCCACAGGCAAACAATTGGGCCTCACTGATAAGGACTTAACAAAGTATATCGAGAAGCAGTGTGAAAGACAAGAACGAGAGAGGGAGAGATTATTCGAAGCAGAACAAAAGGAAAAAGAGAGACAAGAACGAGAAAAAGAGAGACAAGAACGAGAAAAAGAGAGACAAGAACGAGAAAAAGAGAGACAACACCAGGCAGAACAACAGGAAAAGGTCAGAGCCCATGAGCTTGAAATGGAAAAGATAAGAGCCACAAATAAAAATGTTGTACAGCATCTTTCAACACCGGGCCCCTTCAACAAACCACCACCATTTGATGGTACAACAGACATAGAAAGTTTTTTACTACAATTCGAGTTAGTAATGTCTGTTCAGGAAACGGACACAACAAAATGGCCATCTCACCTTATTTCTCTAATCAAGGGCAAACCTCTCTCTTTGATTCAAACCCTACAACCAGCAGAAATATCGAACTACGAGCTATTAAAGAAAGCGCTAACGAAGATTCTGGGCAAGTCTGAGGATACTTATCGGAGACTTTTTCACACCATTAAACCAGATTATGATTATGACCCCCGACAGTTTGTAGGTACGGTAAAATCGCATTTAGTAAACTGGCTACAGTTATCTGGCATTAATAAAGATGACCCTGAGGAAATAATGGAGTTGCTGGTAGTGGACAAGTTCTTGAGAACATCCAGCCCAGAATTGTTCCAGTTCCTGCAAGAAAGAAAGGTGAGAACAGAGGCAGCACTCATCAGGGAACTCTACACATTTCGTGATGCTCATCCCGATCTCCCAGTCAGCAGGACAGATTCACCACAATATACTGCTGCAATAGCGAGTCAACGCTATAGAAGGCTCAGTGTGCCACCCAGACAGCAAAGACCAGAGACCAGGACGTGTTAAACATGCGGGAGACCAGGTCACATCGCCCGGCACTGCCATGCTACCTCGCAAACCCAGCACACAAATACTGACTGTCAATCATATACAGGGTGGAGAAATAATCACACCAGTAGACACCGCTCACCACCATCCCCATTACAGGCAAGAAGAAATGAGAGCAGATCCAGACCAACCACCAGACTCAACACGCCAGTCGCCGCTGTATTGAGCCCACGAGGTAAACTCATACTCTTTCCAGCACTGGTCAACAACTGTGTAGCGGAACTACTCAGAGATACAGGGGCAGTCAATATAGTGGTGAGAAAAAGTTTAGTTTTACCCACACAGTTTCTACCATTCGAGGAAGAAATAACACTCGCAGATGGCTCACAGAAACTATTTCCGACAGCACAAATTAATATCGACACACCTTTCATATCAGGGTCTGTTATGGCAACCGTTATGGACAATCCCGTTGCTGACATCATACTTGGCAACCTACCAGACATCCAAGACTGCACTAAGGAGCAAATTCTTCACTGGATCAATGAAAAGGGCATATACAGAAAACCATGTCCTAATGTGAACAGAGAAAGACAAGAAATACCCTCCACACAACCGGACCAACATGTAGAAGAGCAAGTTAAGATAGACATAACTAAACTTAACTCAATCAAAGAAAGCCATACTGTGACGGTAAATAAACCGCCTATTTTTCAGGACAGAATTGAATCCCTACCAGTTAAAGACACTAAGCCTGTGCATACAGTTAACGAAAGACCATTTGTCCTCGTGTGCTATTCGTATAGAAGACTAGGTCACACATGTAAGACCTGTCCTAAAAGACTATCCAACATCCTATGTTTTAATTGTCGCTTGAGGGGTCACGTTGCGAGGCACTGTCCATCAAATTCCAGAAAACAGGTATACCCAGACAGAAATAGCATATACCAAGATAGAAAACAGATACACCTAGACAGAAGTAGTATTCACGCAAACAAAAGTATGACTTTCCAAAATCCATGGGAAACTATTCCAGATAGACATGACTATCATAGGGCCCAGTGTTATCAGAATCCCCATGACAGACAGAGCCACGGAGTAGAGCGCTGTAAAGTTAGGTTTGGACATCAAACACAATATGGACGTAATTGTGGTAGAGTTAGGAATATGAGGCCAGCTGTTAGCAACGAATATTTTAATTGGGTTGAAGAGACTAGACTAATTAACTGAACTACCACAGTGACCACATTGAACAATTGATTTTTTTGTTGCTGTTGTAATGTTGCCTTCTTATTTCATTACATTATTATTTTGCATATAAAATGTAATCACTGATGTAATCACATTTTTATAATTGCATAGTTGTTTTCTTCATATCATGATGTCGCTCTTGTTTTTCCCTTTAATCTGTATTTACCTTAATATTTTCTACGTTGTCCACAATCACAAAATTTACCCATATATTTTTTTTCTCTTGCTCTTATCCATTTTGAGGGAGAAAGGTGTTGTTATTTTTTTTCATTAACTCTGAAGGAGCCTACATATAACTGTAGTTGGGAAAATGTCTGCCTTCATTGTTCTTGTAAAAACATTTAACTTCATTTTTTTAATACACACAATTAAGGAAAATTAAATTTTTTTTTTTTTTTGTGACATTAGATTAATTCTCTTTACCTCTGAAGGATCCTACTTTTGTAGGTGGTAAAAGATTTGCCTTCATTGATTTTGAAAAGAAAAAAATGATCATAAGGAGACTAAACCATACAATCAATGTATTTTTTTTTATTGAGATTTGATATATGAGATTTGTGGTAGAGACTTATTTTGATATATTTTGAGACACAGAGATATGAGATAATTTTAATGATACTTATGACGATGAGTATTGAAGAAATGTGTTCATGATTTTTTTTTAGATTTGCATTTTTGTGACATTTTGTATTCATATTTGATATGGACTTGGTACTTTTTCTTTTTGTAATATAATTGTAATACATGATTGTTAATTCTGTATTTTAAAAAAAAATGCGTACTTTGTACGAATTTTTTTTTACCGAGAGGGAGAGGTGATGTAAGGACATAGACAGACATAGATAAATAGACAGACACATTGTTAGATAGTTATATAGATAGACAATTAATTATTGTATTAACGTAGATGTTAGAGGGAATTCCCTGTAGTACGGTGACGCACCTAATGAACGGGTTATTGAACGGGGGAAAGAAAAGGAAGAAAACACACAGACGGTTGACAAGGAAAGAGATAGAACATTGTTTTGGTTATTTTTTGTTTTGTTTTAAGTTTGAAGAAGGAAGGAACGGAGGAGCTAGGATGAAGTATTTATTGTATTAAAAGAACGGACAACTGGTATTTATCGTAGAGACATGATTTAATGGTTAATGTTCATTATTGAATAACTAGTTCTTACGACTATTTCAATAAAGTGATTTTGGTTAATATGGAGGTGTTATGAACTTGTATAAGTTGTGCAATTAAAGAAAGTAATTAAAAAAATAAATATATAAAAGAGACCACCGCATCCATACCCTGACACCTATAATCCAGCTACGCCCGTCAGCTTCACTCTGTTGATATTTAAACAGGTACACACCTTGTTGCCTTGGAGCCATTCGGTTTGATCAGCGGTAACTGTCAGTCTGCGACCAAAACTTTTGATTGCATCAGGAACAACATAAATTTCTACGATTACGCTACAAAAGACATGGCAGTAGGTATGCCTGATCACGGTATATTGTTTTGGAGAGATTATAGTACATTGTTAGGATTATAGTAATCTTCATCCAGCCCGTTTTTATCTTACTCTGTGTATGTGTGTTTGTTCATTAACTCCCGGATGTTGTGACGATGAAAGATAGGCACTTTTCTATTAATGTATAATCAGGATGGTTTCCCCCAATCTGTACAAGTTTGCTATCATGGCTCTAGATTTGCCCAATTTGTACAAGTTTGCTATCATGGCTCTTGATTCCCCCAATTTGTACAAGTTTGCTATTATGGCTCTAGATTTGCCCAATCTGTACAAGTTTGCTATCATGGCTCTAGATTCCACCCAATCTGTACAAGTTTGCTATCATGGTTCTCGATTCCCCCCAATTTGTACTAGTTTGCTATCATGGCTCTAGATTTTCGATCTGCGGCCATGTCGCCTAAGAAATATTAACTATGTTTGTTCTTAATATATACATACATGCCTACATATATAGAGTGCCGCCGAGAGGGGGGCAGGGGGGGCAAATGGCCAAGGGCCCGGCGAGTTTAGGTGCCCTGACTGAGCTGGCCAATCAACTTTTGAAAATATTATTATCAGCACGGGGGGAGGCGTGACAGCCCTGCCCATGAGCCCGAAATTTCTGTCGGTGGGCCAGCATATATACATACGCACATACATACATACATATGCATACTATATATATATATATATATTTGAATTATCTCCAGAGATGCTCATGCCCAGCGCCTCGTTCGGCAGGCACTTCCTGGTGTTTCCACCTCTGGGCAGAATCGCCGAGGGGTATTTCTTTGTGACAGCGGCGGAGAACCTGACGACAGTTAATCTGATAACAAGGTTCCTGCCAGAGCCACAGTCAACCTACCTGTTGAACTCTTCTGACACAAAGAGTGTATGTTTAAAGAATATCGAATTTAAGACAGTAATTAGTTGGAACTTTGTTATGTATGATTGTGTCATGTCTAATAACTAATTACTTAATTTTCGACCCCTGACTGTTCAGCTGGAGTGCAGTAATTTTTTTTTAATAAACATAAACAGTGGGGTTATTGATTCTACGGTAATGAAATACTTTACATTCAGTAATGAAGTTATTTTATGCAAATTTAAGTGCACTTTTTCATATCATAATTCAAAGAGCGTTCACTCAACTCTAAACACTGTGAAATTAATTTCATTACGACTATTTCCCTTGTTTAAAAAATAAAAAATTAAAGAATGGACATCGGAATCGCGGTTACCTGGACTATATTTGCGAAAAATTATACTAGATAAGTTAGGCTACTTAATTTTTTTTTGCTCCAACTATACCATTAAAACTCCTTTAGTAGTCTTTAGATAAATATGTATGTTAGACAGATAGATAGATAGTTAAATAAATTGATATATATATATATATATATATAGATAGATAGATAGATAGATAGATTGATAGATAAACAGATAGATTGATAGATTGATAGATAGATAGATTGATAGATAGACAGATAGATTGATAGATAGACAGATAGATAGATAGATAGATAGATTGATAGATAGACAGATAGATTGATAGATTGATAGATAGATAGATTGATAGATAGACAGATAGATTGATAGATTGATAGATAGATAGATAGACAGATAGACAGATAGACAGATAGACAGATAGATAGATAGATAGATAGATAGATAGATAGATAGATAGATAGATAGATAGATAGATAGATAGATAGATAGACAGATAGATTGATAGATTGATAGATAGATAGATTGATAGATAGACAGATAGATAGATAGATAGATAGATAGATAGATAGATAGATAGATAGATAGATAGATAGATAGATAGATAGATAGATAGATAGACAGATAGATAGATAGATAGATAGATAGATAGATAGATAGACAGATAGATTGATAGATAGACAGATAGATAGATAGATAGACAGATAGATAGATAGATTGATAGATAGATAGACAGATAGATAGATAGATAGATAGATAGATAGACAGATAGATTGATAGATAGACAGATAGATAGATAGATAGATAGATAGACAGATAGATAGACAGATAGATTGATAGATAGATAGATTGATAGATAGACAGATAGATAGATAGATAGATAGATAGATAGATAGATAGATAGACAGATAGACAGATAGATAGATAGACAGATAGATAGATAGATAGACAGATAGATAGATAGATAGATAGATAGATAGATAGATAGATAGATAGATAGATAGATAGATAGATAGATAGATAGATAGATAGATAGATAGACAGATAGATTGAAAGATAATGAAAACAACCCTTTCCCCTCATCTCCATCCCAGTATTTCCTTACAGACTTGTTTCACCTGACATCTGACAAAGGTATACAGGTGGTCATAGTTCAAAGGTCGGGTTGTTTTTCGAAAAGTACAGCCCACGAAGTGAAGGCTGACCCTTCTCTCTGCCTGATGATTCCCCTGGGACTGTTGTACCATTCTTACAGTTGGAGGTGGTATACATTTTTTTTTCTTTATTTAAGCATGTGCTAATTATGCCTTTGTTTTATTTCAGTAATTATCTTGTTACTAGCTGTACCCTGCGAAAACCGTTGCATAGAGTTATATCCCCTTAAGCTTGATCGGTAGGCTGGGTCATTTTTTGGTTTCGGGCAGATCCGATTTTATCATGATTGTATTTTAAATTGCAATACTGTTGTATTAATTCTTTACTTTCGATTTAACGCAGAACCCAAATCGCTATTATTTATAAAAAAAAATCATTACTTGAAAAGATTTTTTAAAGATTTTATTAGTGTGTGGGAAATAAATTAACCTGTTCTGAAAGATAGTACAAACAGAGATATGTCAGTGGTGATATGGGTGGTGTAGATACTCGACTGTCGACCGGAGAGACCTGAGTTCGTTCTTCGATGAGGTCCAATGGATTTTTCCCAGGTCCTGGTGAAAGTCTTAAAGTCCAACAAGTCTACCCAATTTTACATGGGTACCTAGCATAAACATGGGGGGAAAGTAGAGGCAGCTGGGCGTTGTGCTAACCATACAACCCTTTCACATGCCGAGGTTACAGAAACAGATGAATCGTACACATTACCTGCCCCGATGACCCTTTAGGGTTAAG
>JAGDYQ010000143.1:1009641-1022141 GCA_021962125.1 Bulinus truncatus
GATTCTGAATCTGATTAGGTCTCAGTAAAAGTTGCAGATCTTCACCAGGGCTACAACTCAACAATCTTAGGCCCTTGATAGTCTCTACCGGCCTAGACCCACCTGATCACAAAACTATGACAAAGTCATTTTATCGCAGATGACATTACCCGCCCGTAGGGCCTCCAAATGTCAGGAGCGTCATATATGTACACGAGTTGCATTCTTCATTTCTCCGACCCCCCCTTCCCTCAATATGCGACAGCTGTTTGGCCGAAAGTGTGTACAAAATGATCATCTCCATTCACGTGACACTTTAGTTCTTCCATTTCAGCATGCGAAGAATTTACTTTTGGCCAGGACTGTAAAGGTCACTGCAGGGCCAAGTGTAATGGTAAAGATTGTCTTGAAAGGGTCGTTGGTCTCTGTCCAGGTAGGTCAAAACGTATGCAGTAAACACCTGAGTTCTAACTGCTCACATTTATACCGTAACGTGCGGGAGTCCTGGGATACGAGGGTATCTCCCCACCCTATTAATGTTAACGACGCCTTAGGCAGTGAGGATTTAACGTCACATGTGACAAATGACCATTCTTTTCAAAGTTGAACAACGGGTCATTTAGACTGTAATTAAGGCCTACTATTTTACCAACGGACCATGTGCGACTTTGATTGTAATTATTATTTTGAATAAACATATGCTGTGACAATCTCTCGCTGTTATACTGTATTCAATACATCCGAGACAATCTCTCGTTATTACACTGTCTTTAATGCATCCGAGAAATCTCTCGTTATTACATTGTCTTCAATACATATGAGACAATCAATAATCTGAGTTTAAGCTTCCGGTCAACATCAACTGCCTCTAAAAATCAAAATATTGTTGATTTCTAATTAGCAAAAAAAAAAAAAACATAAAAAACTAAGAACCGTTAATCATTATATAGAGTATGAGAGATGGTGTATAGATATCATAAGGGCAACAAACAGTTGGACTTAGTCTCTCATCGACTTCATTCGTAACCAACCTGGTGAATTAGAATGCACGAGTCTCTCAAAAAAAAAGTGAGCTAATTATATGACACGCTTTATTCTTTACTCAACTGCACGCGGTATATGTCTAATCATTTTTCAAAACATTATTTAGAATGTACACTTGAAGCTATGCTATGAAGCTTTCAGCAAATGTTTATATTTCAGAGGAGAAAGTACCTGCGAATGTCACAATCGCCGGGGACGAGCAAGATTTCGGCCAGTGGGAAGAGTGGACGTGCGCCAAGCTTTGCACTAACCCAAAAATGCACCGCAAGAGGTTAAAAAAAGGCCTTAAAGCGCCCTATTTGCTATATTAGTAAAGTAAAACCATAAGATATATTATTAAACAACGGTCTTCTAACGCATGTGTTTGATAAAGGTCTCTTATAACGCATGAGTTTAATGAGTTTCTCTTTTAACACATGAATTTAACGAAGGTCTCTTTTAACACAAGGGCATTACCTCTGGTCACCATTAAAGTGCTCGTCTATCCCCGCCAGTACACTACTAAGATACGATCTTTTGTGTGTTTAAAGTAGGTCACCCACTGGGTGATTCGCCCTGAGGGCAGTAACTCTGTTAAGACGGCCTTGTTTGAGGTTATTTCCCCTCGTTGTCCGACCATTACCCCGAGTTGTCCATATTCGTTGCTGAGGGTATAAACAATCAGTTTGGGGGGACCCCTGTTTTTTTTTTGAATATTTTTTTCAGGGGTATGGGGAGGAAGGTAAACTTAAGAATATGACTGTCAGATTGTGTCCTCTTGAGGGGGAGGGGGGTTGACACACCTACCACAAGTTATCGATAAAATACACACCCTAAGTTATATTTGGACAGGCACTGCACCAGTAGTCAGCCGGCGATACACTGTCATGGACTTCGAGAAGAGTGGAGGGCGGGGACCTGCTATGTCAATGAGATCTGTCCGATGTGTGAGTTGATTCGTTTAGTTAAGACTGTGCTATGTCAATGAGATATGTCCGATGTGTGAGTTGATTCATTTAGTTGAGGAAGTGCTCTGTCAATGGGATCTGTCCGATGTCTGAGTTGATTCATTTAGTTAAGGATGTACTATGTCAATGAGAACTGTCCGATGTGTGAGTTGATTCATTTAGCTTAGATTGTGTTATGCCAATGAGATATGTCCGATGTGTGAGTTGATTCATTTAGTTGAGGAAGTGCTCTGTCAATGGGATCTATCCGATGTTTGAGTTGATTCATTTAGTTAAGACTAAGTTATGTCAAAGAGATATTTCCAATATGTGAGTTGATTCATTTAGTTAAGGACGTGATATGTCAATGAGCTATGTCCGATGTGTGAGTTGATTCATTAAGTTAAGACTGTGTTATGTCAATGAGATCTGTCCGATGTGTGAGTTGATTCATTTAGTTAAGACTGTGTTATGTCAATGAGATCTGTCCGATGTGTGAGTTGATTCATTTAGTTAAGACTGTGTTATGCCAATGAGATCTGTCCGATGTGTGAGTTGACTCTTTTTGTTAAGACTGTGTTATGACAATGAGATCTGTCCGATGTGTGAGTTGACTCTTTTAGTTAAGACTGTGTTATGCCAATGAGATCTGTCCGATGTGTGAGTTGACTCTTTTAGTTAAGACTGTGTTATGTCAATGAGATCTGTCCGATGTGTGAGTTGATTCATTTAGTTAAGACTGTGTTATGCCAATGAGATCTGTCCGATGTGTGAGTTGACTCTTTTAGTTAAGACTGTGTTATGCCAATGAGATCTGTCCGATGTGTGAGTTGATTCATTTAGTTAAGACTGTGTTATGCCAATGAGATCTGTCCGATGTGTGAGTTGACTCTTTTAGTTAAGACTGTGTTATGCCAATGAGATCTGTCCGATGTGTGAGTTGACTCTTTTAGTTAAGACTGTGTTATGCCAATGAGATCTGTCCGATGTGTGAGTTGACTCTTTTAGTTAAGACTGTGTTATGTCAATGAGATCTGTCCGATGTGTGAGTTGATTCATTTAGTTAAGACTGTGTTATGCCAATGAGATCTGTCCGATGTGTGAGTTGACTCTTTTAGTTAAGACTGTGTTATGGCAATGAGATCTGTCCGATGTGTGAGTTGATTCATTTAGTTAAGACTGTGTTATGCCAATGAGATCTGTCCGATGTGTGAGTTGACTCTTTTAGTTAAGACTGTGTTATGCCAATGAGATCTGTCCGATGTGTGAGTTGACTCTTTTAGTTAAGACTGTGTTATGCCAATGACATACGTCAAATATGTGAGTTGATTCATTTAGTTAAGACTGTGTTATGCCAATGAGATCTGTCCGATGTGTGAGTTGACTCTTTTAGTTAAGACTGTGTTATGCCAATGAGATCTGTCCGATGTGTGAGTTGACTCTTTTAGTTAAGACTGTGTTATGCCAATGACATACGTCAAATATGTGAGTTGATTCATTTAGTTAATGCATTTCTATATCAAAAAAAAATCTGTCTTATACAGATGAGCGTCATAATTAAATCTTAAAGGAGCAGACAGTGGCGTTACGCGCAGACAGTGGCCTTAATAGTGTACTTGACTCCCTGTGAGTACTCTGAAAATAAAGTCGCCCCAATTTCTCGTACCAAAAAAAATATTAATGTCACGGGATAGCCACTTCTAGGAGGTAGTGCGCATATTAATTGCAAATCTCATCTCTTCCACAAACATCTAGTTCCACCTATGGGAACAGGTAGACTTATACTTTGTGTTTTGAAAACTAAATTGTACACTTTTGTCAAAATTTTATTTTAAAAAAAGTAAAAAGCACAGCATAGGTGTTTTGAAATTCTAAATAAAATTAAAATTTCTAGAAAGACCCCCCCCTCCGGCTTCACTTGAACCCTACAGTGAACTATGTGCACTTGAGCCGATTTTTTGTTAGCACATCATTTATCTAATTGTATTTTGATTTCCAATCCAACAATAAACAACAACTGGCTTAGTTCACGCCCCCCTTTCCTTAATGTATTTTTCTTTAAATCAAACAACAGACTGTCCCCACGGAGAGTGGGGCTTGGACTGCCTGCAGACCTGCGGGAATTGCCTGGGAGACTGCAACAAGTACGATGGCTCCTGCGAACGTTGTAGACCTGGGTTCACCGGTACAACTTCCGGCTGTAGAACACGTAACTTATTTATTCTTATCTGTATCTACTTATTCGTTTATTTACTGGGTTCACCGGTACAACTTCAGGCTGTAGAACACGTAATTGATTTATTCCTATTTGTATCTATTTATTCGTTTATTTATTGGGTTCGCCGTCAAATCTTCCCGCTGCAGAAGACGTAACTCATTTATTTATATCTGTTGTTGTGTATTAGTTTGTGAGTTACACAGCAGAATATCTGCTGTCCGAATATTATGTGTGGGTGTGAGAGCTGTGTTGGGTCAGTTGAGCGTGTTTTAATGGCATGGCGTGGGTTTGATCGTAAAAAGGTCGGAAGATCAAAGACGTGAATGGGGAATGACCGGAGTGACCAGTGTGACCAGTGGAGCATGGCTGTATTTGGTTAAGGAGATCAGGGGGGTAGGAGGAAAGGTGAAGGTTGTAGGGGAACGTGGATAAGGGAGTTATCCTACAGTAAAGAGTTTATCGTATGGGACAGGTGCTAGTTCACTGGTGTAAAAGTTGGGCCGTTGATGACTATACTATTTGTCTAGACATTGTTATTTTGTCATCATTCTCGTTTACAGGTTTGATGGATTTATTTCGTTTATGAATACATTGTTCCTATTACTGATTGGATATTTGAAGTGTTCGCTGTTGTGTATTAGCGAGTGTTTTCCAAAGTTTCATTTGGTGCGTGGTGTTCAAGAGGCAGTTTGGATGTTGATATTAAAGAATGCGGACATATTATGAAGTATTAACGAAGGAGATACATTTGAGCCCAAACAATATCCTGTACACACTACAGTGTCTGTACATACCAGACCCGTAGCGTGCGGGGGGATAGGGAGCCAGGCCCCCCTGCGTTTTGTCTGGCCCCCTCTGCTTATTTGTTCTACTTAGTAAATGTATTACCTGCCCCCTGCTATTGCCTGGCCCCTACTGTAGAATGCCCGGCCCCTGCTGTAGAATGCCTGGCCCCTGCTGTAGAATTTTCACGCTACGAGGCTGGTACATTCCTTTATTTTATTTGTTCACATACTTTGTTTAGCTTTGAATTTAACTTTCATTATCATTTGTACGAACTACCTGTTAATCAGCATTAGTAAAACAGTATTACTGTAATACTTCTATAAATATACCAGCGAAATAAAAAAAAAAATCACTAATTTTGAAATGTTGATGCTATCATACATCGAGAAATAATTAAAAATTACCGTAATATGTATGCAGAGCGCTTAGTCCTGGTGAACAAAATTTCAGTTTTTTTTTATTTTTTCACGTTGCGTCATTTCACAGCGTGCGGCCCAAATACCTACGGCTCTGGTTGCACTGGAAACTGTAAAGAGAAATGTGGGTCAGACTGCCTGGATAGGACAACCGGAGAGTGTTCCAGTAAGCTCTGACAATCGTTAACAATAGATCGATGCTAAAGTTTGAACTTGGAATGAAAATGTGCGCGAGACATCATCACACCAGAGCCGTGTAAACATTTGAACATTTATAACTTACAAAGACATTGTGGCATCTTAAACATTAATGAGATTTTCATTTTCATGAAATTTTAAAAGATTTTATAAAGATTATGTTTATCGTTGCTTTAGCTGTTGTGTATTTAGCCCAGTAAAAACATAAACAAGGAAAATAAATAATTTAAAACTATGGATATTTCAAAAGGAAAAATTACGTTCATTATTTCTTTTATAATAAGAACAACAAAAAATTAAACTATTTTTAGCCGTAAAGCTCCAGCGTTTTATTTAATTAACTCTAGTAAACTATAAAGCAAAACTAAGTATGATTACATTCCCTGACAGTTTATGGTAGCTATGACGACTGGCAAGAGTGGCACTGTTCACGTGACTGTTCCAAAACACACTTCGAGCGAGAAAGGTTCGTAGCCTTATGTTAGAGAGTTATTATTATCATCTTCAGGTTTTATTACTATTTTTGTTATAATTAGACCTTATGATTAGTTTTCAGGTTAGGAAATAAAAAAAGTTTATGTTCGTTTTTTTTTTATGAGAAAGTCTTACTTACGGAACAAATTAGTATGCAACATAAACAGTTTGCAGACACACGCTAGTTAATAGATTTAAATACAAATGGCACGATCTGTTATTTGATTGAGAAAATTGGGTGATTCATTTGCAGACTTACTGATAGATAAAAATAAATGATGGATGGAAAGATTCATGGATTAACATATGAAATTATAGACGTATTATTGAGAGCCGGATGGATTTGTTGGCTAGTAGTTTGATTTCGAGATTGACTCATCGATTGACTGACACTAAAATGAAATTATAAATAGTTTAAAGAAAAAGCAAATGCATTCGTAATAAACCAATGCAATACACGCACTCATTATGTTATCAATTATATAGGTAGATGACTGTAAAGAACGATACATATTGTACTGTTTCTTTCAGGGTATGTTACAGTCCGTATGATGAGCAGCCGGACATTCCATGTCGTGGGGACAGCCGTGAGACCAAGACTGGAGACTGTTATACTTCCCATAAAAAATGTCCGACAAGTAGGTCAATAAATTTTCGATAATCATTTTAAAAAATCAAACAATCAATAATCAATCAATAAAGTAAAAGCTTTATCTGTGTTCTGTTAATTATTGAAACAATCAGTCAATTAAAAGAATCAATTAATCAAATTACTTTTTACTATGAAAATAGTTTAACCAGAAGATAAAATCAATTACTCAATAACTCACTTATTCAATCAGTCAGAAAAAAAAATATGAATCTATTTTTCATCCAAACCGAAATTATTTCGATATTATTTATTTTATTTTTTTTGCTTTCTGTACATAAGATGTGATTTAATTTACTGCTCAGCATCTGAAAATTAAATTGTTGCTAACTCTAAAACTATTCCAAATTCGTTCCTCACTCACAAGGTTGTCCGCAGAGAAAATGGGGACCTGGTTGTACCAAAACATGTGACAAGTGCTTCGGGGACTGTGACAAATTCAACGGCACTTGTGACCGTTGCAAGCCAGGCTACAGGCTCCCTAACAAAGGCTGTTTTCACCGTAAGCACTTTTATTTTTAAATCGCGATACAAAAATACAATCCCTTTAAATGTCGTGAATACAGAAACTGATGAATTCTACACCTAATCTGCCCCGGTGGTCTTTAAAGGCTAATGGAAAAATTGTATATTTTTATCATGGAGTTTGAAATGGCGGAAAAATGACAACTACATAAACATATGCCCTTTTAGGGCCCAATAAGGATGTTAATTATGTATCTAATAAATCTCTAAGGTTCTTCACTCCGTGCATGACATATATAGCAGCCTTTAGAGGAAGGAGGGGGGGGGTCTCTCGGTTTTAAACACGATTATCCACATCACTGGATCAGCATTTTGTACCAGGGCCGTTCCCATGGACAGGAGGACTAGGCAACCGCTCAGGGGCTCCAACTGCCAAAAAGGGCCCCTTCTGATATCGATATATATTGAATTATTTGAAAGTACTTTTGTTCAGCGCCTTTAACGTCTTAGTAAATCTCTTTATGGGGACCCCAAAGAGTTAAAAATGGTCCAAGCTAGAGTAACAGACACTTTTCTTCTGTATCTATTATAAAATGTAGATGTTCCAGTGCTACAAAGCTCACGTGATATTCATAAATACTACAAAGTTCATATGACATTCTTATGACATTCTCTATTTCCCCAACAGCCTGTGATAAAAACCGTTACGGTCAAGACTGCAAAGGGGACTGCCTGGAGAAATGTGGCGGCATGGACTGTATAGAGAGGGTCAATGGAAACTGCAAGCCAGGTATGTGACTCCCACCCCCTTCCCTTCTCCCCCAGATCGAATCTTTTTTGTTTTGTTTTTTTTCTTGACATTTTCTAAACTTGTTTTATTTTCTGATAATAGCGCTGCAAACAATCATCCTTAGTTATCACTCAAAATCTATCTGTTTATCTTAGTCCCACGGTGGACCTAGGCAGATAATTTATTGAAAGATACGTTGAAAAAAGTGAAACATTTCAAAGAAATAAATATTGTAAGCGGCACTTTAGGCAGTAGGGGGGGGGGTCCTAAGCATTTGCCTAAATTGACTATAAATCTGAACAAAATATTTTGAATTTTTCTAGGAAAATACATATTGATTTGGAATTCAAACTTCAAGCGAGTCATTTTTTTTTGTGTTTTATAAAACTCTATAGTTAAGCATTATATAAAAAAATCTTATTTAAACTTAAATCAAGCCCAATAATGTTGGCTAATGTATTAAGACTAATTATTGAATAATGCACAAAATTAACGCCTCTATTTTGTGAATTTTCCCTCTAGAAAATGGCAACAAGTATCTGATATTTCTAATTCTACTTCCTGTTCCAGTGATTGTTTATTTTCTCATGCCGTAAGTACAAAGAAATATTTTATCAACCTATAATTAACCGTTATATCTTGTCTGCATTCTCTGTTGCATGTTCTGCAAAAAAACTAACCATAGCTCTAGTCAAGTATGAACTGGAGAGTGACTTCAGGTGAATTCAATTAGTGGAATATGCGATCAGGTTACCCATTTCTATAGAACATGAGAGCAGGTTACGCGTTTCATTTGAATATGAGAGCAGGTGACACAAATTGTTAGAATATGAGAGCAGGTTCCGCGTTTCATTTGAATATGAGAGCAGATTACACAAATTGTTAGAATATGAGAGCAGGTTATGCGTTTTCTTTGAATATGAGAGCAGATTACACAAATTGTTAGAATATGAGAGCAGGTTTTGCGTTTCATTTGAATATGAGAGTAGATTACACAAATTGTTAAAATATGAGAGCAGGTTCTGCGTTTCATTTGAATATGAGAGCAGATTACACAAATTGCTAGAATATGAGAGCAGATTACACGAATCGTTAGAATATCAGAGTCGGCAAATTGAACGAATAAAGTTTTGGAACAGCTGAGCTGATCGATTATTGAGAGCAGGTAAATTGCAAGAATGGAAAGTAAGAGCAGGTGAAAGACAAATAAGTGAGAGCAGTTGAGTTGCCGTTCCTGTGAATTGACAAAGTAGCTAAAAGCCCAGGACCCCTTCTCCAAGAAGCCAATCTCCGAGTAGTAATTCCTATTAAATCTGTTACCTATAGGAATCCCCCCCACACACACACGAACATACTGCCCCAAAATTACTTGTGTCTAGAACCCCAGAATATTTCCAAATTTACATCAAGCCCCAACCAAAACCTCTCCACAAAAAAAAAAACAGTTCAGTAACAAGTCCGCTCTGGAGCCCTGTCCAATCGCAGTTATATTCTATGAACTATGACAAGTAATTGAGGGGGCTGTGCTGAATGTAATAAAGGAGATCACAGTTTTCAAAGATTGCCAGGAGAGCAATATTTTCTACAACACTGGAGGTGTGTAGAGTCAAGCTTTTAATAAGATGTCATATGAACATAGTGTGACGTAGTTAAAATTCTACATATAGCTTTATGTATTTAGCACCATATGACTTATGCGTTTTTTTTAAGGTTCTTTTATCATACCTTTAAGTGATGAAGATCTGATTATTTTTTCGTGTTGTCTTTTATTTCGTAGGCCAAATGGACAAGGCACTGAATAGCACTACTTAGCACTGACTAGCACTTCTTAGCACAGACTTGTGAAACCATCTGCACCAAACTGCACCAAAAGGCCATTGGTTTAATTTGCTGGCAATATATTCATGAAGACTTTATCAATAGAAATCGTTTAACATATTCATTTAGATTACATGTTTCCTAAGTGTAGAATTCATTATGCAAATAACCCATGCCTGGCAATGAGATAAAATAAACAACATTTTGACGTGTCTACACACGGGCGCCGTTAACATGTTATTATCATCTGCTTTATGGATCAGTCTATGAATGATCGAATTTCGCTGAACGATCACTGCAAAATTTTCTGTTACATAAATATACTTAACGAGATTACACGTATACATATTTGAAATATGCTTACTAGATTGTACGTATAAATGGGTATACAATTTGTGTACGTTTCTTGGGATGATTAAGTAATAAATTAAACATTATTCAAAATGATCAATAGTTAGATCGAAAAGAAAGTTACAGGGGAAAGCGGTAACCGTTGTAATCTGTAAAAGTCGATATTTATAAATAGATCAAGAGACTAATCAATGTTCATCGATGTACATTTCATTGCATGTGTCGTATATCGCCAAGCTTCTGTATTAATTTAAGGAATTAAATTTTGAAAAAAAAAATTATATTTTGTATAGTCCAGCCTTGTTTGTTTCGTTTACTTTTTATTTACTATTTGGATTTATTTATTAAAACATTTTTTTGGTTTTTAAATCCTTTGTCAGAATGAGATGTTTACATCTTAGTCCTTAGAAACCACTAGGGCGACGCATTTTTTTTAATGTCCTTCATTCATACCCAAAGTGTATTCTGGCAATGAAGGCATCAAACAAGAGATACTGATCTAAAGTTTCATTGACTTGGGAACTTCCAACAACGGAGATCGAACCTGGGACTTTAGATATGGCACAGTTTCCTCACCATATCCAACTTATTATGGTGTATAATATATATATATATATATATATATATATATATGTGTGTGTATGTGTGTGTGTGTGGTGTGTATATGTGTGGTTATGTGTGTGTGTGTGTATATGTGTGGCTATGTGTGTGTGTGTATATGTGTGGCTATGTGTGTGTGTGTATATGTGTGGTTATGTGTGTGTATGTGTTGCAAAAAAATGACCGTACTAATGAAAATTTGATGAGGTTGGGCAGTCGTGCGGTATAAAATGCTTGGCTGTCCAGAAAAAAGGCTCCGAGGCTTGGTTTGATACCTATAGAAATAGCTCAGCTCAGACTCTTCTTTACTAAATGAACACTGTTATAGAGTGGCATACAATATTCATTTGAGAACAACTCGGTTCACGAACATGTAGGTACCGGACAATCGAGAAGTCAATGCGTCTGAACATCGTGCTAAGAAAATACCATCCATTAATTTGTGTCGCTACATAAACAGATCAATTCAAGTGCACCACCCCTCCCCTCCCCCCCCCCAAAAAAAAAACTTTCAAAATTGAATTCACTATTAAAACGAAACAATCTTGACTATTCTTTTATTTCTCATACTAGTTGCAAGTACCCGGCTTTGCCCGGGTTTAAAATAAGGTTTTCTGTTTACCTTCTGTTTTCACCCTACCCCTCTCTCCCTTTCCCTCCCTCCCTCTCCCTCCCTCTCTCCCATCTCTCTCCCATCTCCCTCTCTCCCCTTTCCCCCTCCTTCTCTCCCAACGTCCATCCTCCCTCTCTCCTTCCCTCCCCTCTCTCCCTCCCCAACCCCTCTCTCCCTTCTTTCTCCTTCCCTCCCCTTTCCACCTCTCTCTCCCTCCCCCTCTCTCTCCCTTCCTCCCTCCCTCATTCCCTCTCTCTCCCTCCCTGCCCCCCTCACTCTTTATCTCTCTCCCTCCCTCTCTCCCACCCCCTCTCTCTCTCCCCCCTCTCTCTCCCCTCCCTCTCTCCCCCTTTTCTCCCTCCCTCCCCCTTTCCACCTCTCTCTCCCTCCCCCTCTCTCTCCATTCCTCTCACCCTCATTCCCTCTCTCTCCCTCCCTGCCCCCCCTCACTCTTTTATCTCTCTCCCTCCCTCTCTCCCACCCCTCTCTCTCCCTCCCTCCCCCTCTCTCTCCCTCCCTACCCCCTCTCTCCCTCCCTTCCTTTCTCTCTCCATCTTACCCTACTCCATCTCCCTCTCCCCCCATCTCCCTCTCTCCCCCTCCTTTTCTTCCCCCTGTCCATCCCCCTCCCACCTCTCTCCCCCTCCTTCCTTCCCTCCTACTCTCCTTTCCTCTCTCTCTCCTCCTTTCCTCTCTCTCTCTCTCTCTCTCTTTATCTCTCTCTCTCTCTCTCTCTCTCTATATATATATATATATATATATATATATATATATATTATGGCTTCACACTTCTTCTAAAATCCTTCTTCATTCCTTTATCTTCCTCAAACTGTACAAATCAGGGAGCATGAAAAAACAACAACAATTCTTTGCATCACAAAGGCACAATACAGCACCAGCGCGCAAGTTCTATTCGAATCGGGAAATGACGTCACAGAGGAATTTTATTTATGGCGCCGTCGATATTACTTTAATATAGTAAAATACTAAAATAAAAAAAAATAATTACAATTAAACTACCCATCGAGATGAAACGAAACCTGTCCTATAACCTTCCCCATGTAATTATGTGTATGTGTAACAAATTTCACATTATTTGGTTATCTGGATCTTGAGTTATAAGGGAACAGACAGACAGACAGACAGCAAATGCCTCTTATAGGTATAGAGATA
>JAGDYQ010000143.1:1027141-1034641 GCA_021962125.1 Bulinus truncatus
CATTGTTTATTTACATGTCTTTTGTCTGAGCGCTGGTTTGTTTGTGTTGATTTATTTTTTTTGTACAATATTCTACTATTAAGTGGTTTGACAGTTTAACATGAAGGCCGCCTTTGTCTGGGGGCCCAAGATTTGATTGTCTCTGTCTCGTAGTAATACGATAGTAAAACAGTAATAACAATAAACTAGTACAGTGAATGACAAGAAGTTAATGTATTTATTTTTACATCCATCTCAAGCCCTTCCTCAGATCCAGGCAGTAAGGGAACATACAGGCTCAACAGTACGGAGCTGTTTAGTGTCACCATGCTGTCTGCAGGCAGGCGGAGCGCGGCGGACACATTCACGGTGATCCCTGTGGCCCACTGGGGCGTTAAGTACATCTTTATCTCCTTCGGGTAGGTTTGCATTCGACTGAGACTCATCGCCATCATAACCATTGATCGGCAGGTTATGAGCCACAGGGTATGAGCCACAGGGTATGAGCCACGGCAGGGTATGAGCCACAGTGTATGAACCACGACAGGGTATGAGCCACAGGGTATGAGCCGCGGCAGGGTATGAGCCAAGGGTAAGCGCCACGTCAGGGTATGAACCACAGGGTATGAGCCACGGCTGGGGGCGGTGAAGGTAGTGAATAAAGTCTACGCGCTACATCTCCCAAATTTAATTATTTTCAAGTCATCATGAATTCTATGGATACTATTTATCTGATCTTATGAATAATAGTCTACCCTTGGTGCAAACTTAGTACAATAAAATAAAAAAATGGTATTATTGTTAGTACATTATTAGTTATTTAATTATAAAGTCTTCAAAAACTCACTTTTAATAGGACGGGGTCCATAATTCACCTGTTAACTGGCTCAGAGCCCAACACAGTCAAAATAGACATCAACACGGAGAAAGGGACGTTACCGGACATCGTGAAATTGTTCGGCGGGAGAGACGTGAAGGCAAGGGCCAGCACGACCGTTATCCTGAGACGGTAAATGTTTTACCTATGCATCACCTCACTGTGCCAGCTCTACCAACCCTGACGCAAGCTAAATTTAAGCTGTCTCTTTTCTCAAAAATGATACAAAAATAACTACAACTTCCTAACGGAACAAAACATTGGTACTTTCAGTATGTGTGTGTTAAGCCCCTGTAAGGATGAGATTAAATCTCTTGGATCCTACAAGCCACTAACGGGACGGTTTTTGCAGCACTGCAACCTTTTCATCACCACCATAGCACTATAGTCATAAATGCACCACGGGAGATATAGCGGGGACTTAAAGCCATTGACCTGAAATTTCCTTGTTTCTCACCTTGGATCGAACCAGAAACCCTCAGGTCGACAGCCGAGCGATTTACCACAAGACCATCCGTCCTTTCTTTAAGTAGTAGAAAACGTTTCTTTCAAGAAAACGTGTTTTATGAATATATTTCGTTTTATTTTAGGCTAGTACTTTGTTTAATACAATAGCCAAGCCAGTTTTAAATTACATTTCATTAACTCTATTCCATATGTGGTACTTTCCCTACTTCGGGTATCCTAAGATCTAGGTAATATTTTCACCTCAATATAATCACCCATTTATCATCCATTTATCATCCATTTCTGTTCGAAATTTTTAGTTGTCTTTAAAAGAAAAAAAAGCATAAACGATGTAAATAAAATGCATAAGTGAATTGTATGGAAGTTACGATTTTGTTTTAGGGGTTTAGGTTTTGTTTTAGGAGCTTAGGTTTTGTTTTAGGAGATTAGGTTTTGTTTTAGGAGCTTAGGTTTTGTTTTAGGAGTTTAGATTTTGTTTTAGGGGGTTTTGGTTTTGTTTTAGCCCAAACTCGGGTAAACCTCGGCCCCACCCATCTAATTTCAAATATTCTTAATTTAATTCCGTTCACATAAACATTTTATCCATCTTGTCGTGATCCAGTCCTACTGTCTTATTTCTTCCCTTGGTCGAGACATTTTTCCTAATATAAGAACCCATTGTGGGCAGCGATTTAAAAAAAAAAAATTGCCCATCGCTGTCCTGTGCTAGCCTTACAATCCACAGATAAGCCATGTCTGCTAGAGACCAGTGAATTGAAATTCCGCTGTTCCGATGGTAATTTTGATTTGAAATTTGAAATAATAGTTCATGCATATCATATTCTGTTATATACGGGAAAAAAAATAAATTACAAACTACGGACAATTGATGTACTGCAGGTATGAGTCCTTCCAGGTGTTAAACTGCAGCTCAAGGGGAGTAATCACTGGTAAGTGTGAAACGTAATTTGTGCAAACTAAGTAATGAAACTTTGTGTGTGTGTGTGGGGGGGGGGCTAGATATGCAGACCCATGCCACGTGCCTATTGTAGGGGGTGGGAATGCGCGTTAGAAGATTGCATTACATCTCCCAGAGCAAGCAAAAAAAAAATCAACAACATGAACAATTAATCTACAGACTCCCATCTTATGACCCCAGCCCTGACCCCCCCCCAGCCCTGTAGCCCAGTGCATTGCTCCTCCCGTCACATAGCTCTTTCTGTGCACATTGATTCAATGATAACCCGACTTTGGCATATGAGCTCAGGCGTGATAATACAATCCCACCATCGTTTTAATATAACGAGCCTGACTGAATTATAAACAGCAGCGATCATTGATGCAGTAAGCCTTTCTACCGCCTGGGTGCAGAGGTTATTTTATACAAATATTGTTTTTTTCTTCATCTTTTGTTCTTAATTCTGTTCACAAAGGTTATGGTTTTTACCGCCCCTAATAGGCTGCAGCTCGCAATAGGCTGCTGCCTTTTGTTTTTGTTTTGTACCTTAGGACGTCGTGACCTTTGCTGCGATTTTCATTTCTGTAGACGACTGTCTGTAAACATTTTTTTTTGTCTTTCAATCTCGGCTTTAGGGACCAACATTGTAGGTCAACTCCCACTGGGTGTGGTCAGCGGCAGCTGCATGGCCAGGAGTGTACGAGACAGAGTCAATCGCAAGATGACGTACGACATCAATTCAGGTTTGTCTAAGTATTGACACAAGAATATTATTTTGTTTCATGCCAACACACTCAATTTTTTAAATTTTTTTTTAAGTTTTTTTTTTCACATAGAAAATAAGCTGCCCTTTGATTTAATTAACTTCATGTATTTTATACAGTTGACCCCAGAGAGTTTGACCCCACCATTTCGACCCCACGACACTTCGACCTCGGGACAATTCAACCCCGCCATTTCAACTCCCCGTGACACTTTGACCTCTTGACTTTTCGACCCCGCGACACTTCGACCCCGGGACATTTCAACCCGGGACATTTCAACCCTGTGAACTGATAAAAAAAATATTTGACTTATTATTTCTTTGTTTTAAGTATGTTTATTCACTGTGTTCAACTTGTGTTTAATTGTGTAAGTTATTTTCATGTTTTGTTTAAAATGTGTGTTTTAATTGCGCCTGCTGCACCACGTTTTCTTTTTTTTTTTGTGTACAGAAATGCTGCTGCCCGTATCTACCTTCGGGAGTGAGTTCATCACACTGACCGTCCCTCTCCGCGTGGGTGGCATGTATTTCGTGGCCTTGACCTTCAAGAACAAAACCCGGATACACGTCTCAGAAGACAATTATAACCAAACAAGTACATACTTCATCAAGAACGCAGGTGAAACATTACAGGTGGGTAAGACATGGAATTATTGGGTGGTTTTTTTTTTTCGTTATATCAAGTAGGAAAATTAAAGTATAGATTGCAATGACAGGCCCATAGAAAATATTTTGCGATTTCCATACGTTAATTATTCCTATATTAGTCTAATCTCAATCTCGATACAATTACAATTGCCAAAGAATTGAATGCGAAACGGCCATAATGGAAATATTGAAAGCATAGCAGGTCTGTTTTCTTTTGTAATTAGCATCAGTTGAGATTTGACAATTATCCTATTCCAATGCGAATTCCGTGAAACTCGAGACATTTCCGATGCCTGATTCCGTTGCCTCGTCCCACCACTCATCACTAGCAATATATAAAATTCAATGGAAGCTCTTTAATTTGCTCCAAAAAAATAAATAAAAATACGGATTATGGCCTGCGGGTGCAATACGGATCACTGGCATTGCCGGGTATTTGACTTGATACTGAAAGAGATGATATAAAGATGTCGTTGGACATTTATTGACGTCATCCACAGCTAAACATTTCTGACAAGTCATGTCTGGTCACCAGCAACAATGGCATCCAGCTTTACTTCGTCATCCAGCAGACTTGTTCCGCCAGGTCACGTGACAAAAACGAAGACTGGGCCGGATACGCCAGCTTGACCCCAGTCATACCCACAATCCTGTTCTACATGGACTACACCTGGTAGTAAGTCGTCGTTTTAAGTAGGTCGTAAAAATTGTTCGAGTTTAAAGCCCTCTGTAAAATTGTCCCTTACTTGCATCCGTTAACTACAAGTAAACTACAAATTGAACAGTAACCACCCAAAAATGGTTCATTGAAATGAAACAACCATTTGAAACTCATTCCAATAACTCCATATTGTTTGTCAACTATTGAGCAGATATCAAATAATAAAATTAAAGATACATAGATAGACATTCTGACAGAAAGACAGACAGAGAGACATAGAGACAGACAGATAGACAGACAGATGAACGGACAGACGGACGGATGGGTAGATGATTGAATGGATTGACGTATGAACGAATAGGAAGAGAAGCAGAGCAAAATATATCGTGTCTGTTAAAAAAAATTCTCATAAGATGAGTTTTCTTACGTGTTTACTAAATATGAGATTGTGAAATGAAATCACAGCAAAACTGTAACATTCTTTGTAACGTTAATTGTAACTTTCATTCCGAAGTTATCATTTCTTCATTGTAATTAATATCTATTATCCCATCTCACAATGCATATACTCTTACATTTAATAATAATCAATATTGAACACATGCCTTTGAATACTTTTTCTTTAAACTGCATCATTGTTATTTTTCTTTGACCAAATCGGTCAGTGTACCCAAACAGTACTCAGAGGCCAGCCACTTCATCATGGTCATCACAGAGCAGGTCAACGTCCAACATTTGAGGCTCGATGGGTTCTCGCCGATGAAAAGGTAATTCGACTCGGGCCTGCTTTGCTACAATTCTTCACAAAAGGGACATTTTGAAAAACAAAAAAAAAACAACGTTACTGTTAAATGGATTGGTTTGCTAATTTGCGAATTATGTCCTATTCCGCGCGGTAGTAAGTTTTTTGTGATGACTTTCGCGTGGGGCACCGTAAAATACAAACCTAAACAAATGAATTTATACATGCTATTTCAATGTGTTTTTATTTAACGTCGATATGATGAGAGAGTGTGTGAAGCTCCTGTAGGTATAACAGAGGCGAGGCCTGAAAGTTGCCGGTCATAACTCTTAGAGAAAAATGTTTTTTATGCTATATGCGAAGTACAAACAGACATAGACTTATATATTTGTATAAAATTATTAGACTGACAACATATACGATTTCTATATAAATGAAAGCTATATATATTTAAAGTTTTAGTCATTTAATTATTAATGATTATGCTAACTATATTCAATAAACACATCACCATTATATAGCATTTTCTATAAATATGACCAAGACCGGCAAACTTCACGCCTCGTACCTGAAGTGTGGGATGAAATCTCTTAGATCCTATAGACCACTAATTTGCAAGCACCATCCACGACAGTCATTTACATATGTGCTTAGGGCGAGCCCCCCCCCCAGACGTACCAATGCCTAGCCACACCCCTCCTCCCCTATAGTACCTTTTTCTCTGGGTACATGTTGGACCACGTACACGTGAGGTTGTGGTTGATTTACCATGCAGCTGGGAGAAAGTTTTTCAACAGACGTGCAGCAGTGAAAGAATGTGTCAGTAGACGTGTACTTGGGGGAGATTGTGTCAGTGGACATGTAGATGTCCGGGCAAGTATGTGTCAATATACATATAGCTGTGATAGTGTGTGTCAATATACTTGTAGCTGTGATAGTGTGTGTCAATATACATGTAGCTGTGATAGTGTGTGTCAATATACATGTAGCTGTGATAGTGTGTGTCAATATACATGTAGCTGTGATAGTGTGTGTCAATATACATGTAGCTGTGATAGTATGTGTCAATATACATGTAGCTGTGATAGTATGTGTCAATATACATTTAGTTGTGATAGTGTGTTTCAATATACATGTAGCTGTGATAGTGTGTGTCAATATACATGTAGCTGTGATAGTGTGTGTCAATATACATGTAGCTGTGATAGTGTGTGTCAATATACATGTCGCTGTGATAGTGTGTGTCGATATACATGTAGTTGTGATAGTGTGTGTCGATATACATGTAGTTGTGATAGTAAGTGTCAATATACATGTAATTGTGATAATATGTGTCAATATACATGTAGTTGTGATAGTATGTGTCAATATACATGTATTTGTGATAATATGTGTCAATATACATGTAGATGTGACAGTGTGTGTCAATATACATTTAGCTGTGATAGTATGTGTCAATATACATGTAGCTGTGATAGTATGTGTCAATATACATGTAGCTGTGGTAGTATGTGTCAATATACTTGTAGCTGTGATAGTGTGTGTCAATATACATGTCGCTGTGATAGTGTGTGTCAATATACATGTAGTTGTGATAGTGTGTGTCGATATACACGTAGTTGTGATAGTATGTGTCAATATACATGTAATTGTGATAATATGTGTCAATATAATGTAGCTGTGATAGTATGTGTCAATATACATGTAGCTGTGATAGTGTGTGTCAATATACATGTAGTTGTGATAGTATGTGTCAATATACATGTAGTTGTGATAGTATGTGTCAATATACATGTAGATGTGATAGTATGTGTCAATATACATGTAGTTGTGATAGTATGTGTCAATATACATGTAGATGTGATAGTATGTGTAAATATACATGTAGCTGTGATAGTGTGTGTCAATATACATGTAGTTGTGATAGTATGTGTCAATATACATGTAGTTGTGATAGTTTGTGTCAATATACATGTAGCTGTGATAGTCTGTGTCAACGGACATGTAGTTGTGAATGTGTCGGTCAATATACATGTAGTTGTGATAGTGTGTGTCAATATACATGTAGTTGTGATAGTATGTGTCAATATACATGTAGCTGTGATAGTCTGTGTCAACGGACTTGTAGCTGTGAATGTGTCGGTCAATATACATGTAGTTGTGATAGTGTGTGTCAATATACATGTAGTTGTGATAGTCTGTGTCAATATACATGTAGCTGTGATAGTCTGTGTCGATATACATGTAGTTGTGATAGTGTGTGTCGATATACATGTAGTTGTGATAGTGTGTGTCAATATACATGTAGCTGTGATAGTATGTGTCAATATACATGTAGCTGTGATAGTGTGTGTCAATATACATGTAGCTGTGATAGTGTGTGTCAATATACATGTCGCTGTGATAGTGTTTGTCAATATACATG
>JAGDYQ010000143.1:1039641-1058661 GCA_021962125.1 Bulinus truncatus
CAGTGTCCGCCTGGGAGAAACTGTATTTCGTATTCACTTTAAGGTGGTGACCTAATTATGACTTGTTATTATGAGGGCTAGTGGATTATATCCCTTATCATGTACGGGCTAAATTCAAACCACGGGTCAAGTAAAATAAACTTTGTTGTATGTATTTGTAGTTTAATTATTAACCTAATTGTTCTTATAATTACCGCCCGATAGACCGGAATTTTCGGTAGTCCGGCACCGAGCCGGTCCCGAACGTGCCGGATTGTCGGACTTCTACTGTATATATATATATATATATATATATATATATATATATATATATATCATTGCAGTGAGAATCCATTTATTCAGTTTGTTTCCTATCGTGGAGTAACCAGAATTGTGCTGCTCCTGAACGGGGCCAACGATCTGAACATTTCCATCGACAACAGACAGTACAGGAAGGGGGAGCTGGTGAGATTCGACATTGCAACGTGAGTATCGCCTGCCATCTATTGGTTGGTTCAAAGCCACGTGATGTTGATTTTTTTTCAAATTATTATTATAACGCTGGTGAACTAGATGTAAATCGATCAGCTTTTGAATTCAACAAACTTTCGGAACTTATTCTATAAGTTTAAAAAAGTCCCAGCTTGTGTTGATATCATAAAGAACTAGACTGACCACGTATAGAATTTTTAGTCCCAAAGCGGAAGTCGTTCATGGGCATACTTTATGGATATGTGCCACTGGGTGACTGGTTGTTTCTTTTTGGCGGTGAGCCAAATCTGCATACTGAAATGTTCAAGTCCCTACCTGCCCAATTATCAACCACCTATTTATAGTCACTGCGTACTTTGCTTCTATTGTGAGGACACCATAAAAAGCCAAACCATTAGTGGCTTATAAAAGTAGTAAAAGAAAGTTTGTAACCAAAATTTTATTTTTTTTATATAACTTTTTGCGCATTATGTTCAATATGTAATGCCTGTCCTTATCTCTGAGTTCTCTTACATTTTTTTTCTTCCAGTGGCAAGTGTTTTCAAATTTCAATGTGTGGCAAAATGAAGCCGCAAAGTCTTTCTGGTAATGGAAACGCATTTTTTCACTAGGATTGTTGTTTATAAGATTATTTATTAGCTCAATGTATTCTCTGAAAATAAATCTAATGTCTATCAGTATAATAACGACTATCTCTAGATACACAGTAAGAAAGCAACAATACACGTTGAGATAAAATAAACACTTGTTCTAGATATAACAATGTAATCATCAATAATACTTTAAAAGAAAAAAAAAACTGAATTTGTTAACTAGGCCCGGGGGTGATGGTGGTAGGAGGCTCCTGGTATTGGTCCTCCCTTGGTCTCATTTATGTTGACGCTGGTTACTCCCGTACATTAAAGCCGAGTCAAGGTAACTAGAACTCGGGCGATTGCTATTGCGAGACATGTGCTTAGGGTTCGCTGTCACATCAGTAGGGATGGCACTATTTCATACCTTTCGCCACCAGCCCCCCTCTCCACTCAAACCTTTAACCAAATCTAG
The DNA here is from genome assembly GCA_021962125.1 of Bulinus truncatus. NCBI lineage: Eukaryota > Metazoa > Mollusca > Gastropoda > Planorbidae > Bulinus > Bulinus truncatus. The sequence goes on from JAGDYQ010000143.1 coordinate 1,041,160, forward strand.
CTGAAACCCAATGCGGATTATGTCGTTTAATAGAGGGCGCGGTTTTTGTGGCGCTGGTTAGGTGAGGGTAAAAATAGGGGGCACATGAGAGGGAATGTCATTGCTTAAGAGGGCCTGGTTTACCATTTTTCTGTTAGGCACCCAAGGCGTTATCAACGCCCCTGAATAGAAACAGTTTTCTCAAAAAAAAAAAGATATGCACCTCTCTCCATCCCCCCCCACCCACCCATCCCACACTATTCAGACCAGCGTAGGATCCTTTTATAAAACATTATAGAAAAAAAAACAAGTTTTAGCCTAGTCATCTTTACTTATTTCACTTATTTAATGCGCCCCCCCCCACCCACCATTCCAACCCCACAACCCAAAAGGCACAAAAATCAGCGGCAACCGCCCGTTTGGCGTCGTATCCGGCAGCTGCCTCTACAAGGACCATGATTGTGGCACAACGGATCCTATCAATGACATGGCTATAGGTGAGTAGCTGTTGTTCTTGTTTGTTATTTACCTAATTTAAAAAAAAAGAAAGGGAAAGGAGTGGGCAGGGCTGTAATGATTGGCAAGGGATGGATTGAGAAACATTTTGTTAGTAAAATAAAAGATAAAAAAAAAAAATAGCTTTTTATCATAGGCTGCTCTTATCTTCTGGGTTGATATCTTTTTTTTTTTTTTTAAATTTAATTTCGCCGGTTTTGACGAAACAAGTCTTCGGCATATGATTCCCCCCACCCTCCCCCGCCTATTCAAGCAGATACAAATTAGTTGACTGTGAATGGGTTAATGTTTTAACGGATAGTAAAAGGTTAAACAGATTAAGAGAGGTTAATAAGATGAAATGCTGTTTGTTTGTTTCTTTTATGTTGTTGTTGTGTTTTTTTTTTGTAGCTTGTTAAGTTTGAACTGTCCACGAATACTGTTAACCATGTTTTCCCCCGGGAGGGGGGTATTTCACATAGACATGCTGATGCCGACCGTCATGTACGGGTCAGAGTTCATCGCCTTCAGGCTGAAAGGGGTGGAGCACGAGGGCTACGTGGAGATGATAACCAGCCAGGTCAAAACGAGCGTCAGCGTGTACGGGGTTGACCATTCACATGTCCAGTACCCATTCAAGCTCGAGGGTGAAAGCCGCACGGTAAGATGTGTCCATTGGTTGGAGTGTCCTGGCTGTACCCTGTAAAACCTTTACATGAAGTTATATCCATTTAGGCTTAATCGGTAGACTGGGTTGTTTTTTGGTTTCGGGCAGATCCGATTTTTTAATAATTGTATTTTAAACTGCAATTAATGTTTTACTTTCGATTCAACGTAGAGCCCAAATAGATGATATATATATATATATATATATATATATATATATATATATATTACTGTAGAGTGTTGCATACCCGTTCTTTTGTATTGGAAGGGAGGGGGAGACATAAAATTCCTTAGATGTAAGGGAACCCTAGACTAAATTACCGATCGGGGGCCATGAAAACAGTGCCGGTCTCAAGTCTTCGAAGACCTTAGGTAGAGACTACATAGATATTTGTTTATTTCTAGAAGGTCACTTTGTTCTGTAGATCAGACTCGGGGTAGGTAATCGGATTTGAATTGATATTTACTTTTAGATTCGGTAAATATTTTTTTTTTAAATTAGCTCTTTGGACAAACTTATTCTGTCACTTTTTTTTTATACACAAACTTGTAATCAATAAAGTCTTTTTTTTAAAGTAGATTTTTTTTTCAGATAAAATATTTATTAATGAGATTTTGTTTTATTTCCTTAAATATTTATTTTCTTTCGTTTCTGCTTTTTTTCCCACTGCTCTTTTTCCTAAATGAATTTTTTTCTTATTTCTTCAGATAGAGATTTTAGAGTATGCCCTGTTAGTCAAGAGCTTAAAGCCGATCCTGCTGATCTACGTGGTAACCAGAGATTGCACCTGGCACAACGACTCATTAGCCAACTTGGCCAGCGGAGACGCTGGGTTTTCCATCTTGATGCCAAACGCCCTGTTCTACTTCACGTACATATGGAGGTCAGTGTAGCTTTATTATTTACTTTGAAATAAAAAAAAAATAACACCAACTTTTTAAGCTTCTTCATTAATAAGGGAAAAAATTTGTATTGCACTTGAGTAGTTTCAAGTAGTACTGATTGACTGAGTATTCGACAGCTGTATTCGACGCGGCGTTCGACTTGAAAAATATATAAGCTCTATTTTTATATGTATCATATTTATTGATTTCAGGGTTATATTTTCTTTAACCGATATAGTGCCACATAAGATTCGAACAAGGATAATATTTCTTGAGTTCTTTATTGTTTTTTTCTATGAGCACTTGTTATTCACGATAAACATAACTGGATTGATGGATGGGTGGGTGGATGAATGGTTGGTAGTGTGGATGGATGGATGAGCGGATGGGTAAGGGTATTGATGGATGGGTGGTTGGATGGATGGATGTTTTAATAAACGGGTGGATGTACGTTTGGATACGTGAGTGGATGGATGGAGCGATGGATGGATGGGTGGATGAATGGATGTATGGGTGGGTGGATGTTTGGATTGATGGATAGATGATTGTTTGGATTGATGGATCGATGATTGTTTGGATTGATGGATAGATGATTGTTTGGATTGATGGATAGATGATTGTTTGGACTGATGGATAGATGATTGTTTGGATTGATGGATAGATGATTGTTTGGACTAATGAATGTTTGGATGGTTAGACCAATGGATGAATGAACGGATGGATTTATTGATCAATTGTCTCATTTACATTACTCTCTCACTTTGTGAAAGTGTTTTTCTGTGAGCACGTTTTCTTCCCAGTAAACACGCTTTCTATTGCGTTAATGAAATCCAAAACATGAGCCCTCCCCCAACCCCGACACCCCTCATCCCGATCAACAGTTCACCTGTTAAATCCCAGGTATTAAATAGTCCCTTTTTACCTTACTCACCTTTTCCTATTGATTTAAAACCCACATGCATGCAATTTTTGTTTGTTGATCTCACAGCATGGAAATGCTACCAGATGCGGAACACTACGTGGCTGTGATAGCCCACACTGATTTCATCAGGCGTCTCAGACTAGATGACGAGTACTTGGAAAAGAGGTAACAAACACGCATAAATCTTAGTACTGAAAATATATACAGACTCCCATACACTTTTGATATATTAATGCAGAATATTTTTTTTAAATATACAAAAGGCTTTCTAAAATTATTAATATTTTTCTCATTTTAATCCCGGTGTTATTGTTTAAATTGACTTCTACGTGTGTTTAATTATTTCAGATGAATGCCTATATTTAAATATATATTTGTTTCCATTGAATGTCCATATTTTTTACCGATTCGAAATCTTTTCTAGACTACCAATTCTAATACGATTTTCGATTTCTATTCGCAGTGCTAAGCAGCGTTAAACTGCAGTCCCGATGAATTGGAAATTTATTAGGATTCCGATGGTCATTCCCAAACTTTGAATTTTCGATTTCAATGAATCGTCCAATTTTTCCGATTCTACCGCAAATGTAGAAATATTAAAAACAAGCAATTAAGCCTGTTCCATTCTGGACACAGGACGTGTTAGCGCATTTTCATGTTATGTATCAGTACGTTTGTTATCTTTCAGTAAATATTTGTAAATTTTGGAAATGTTTATAAATTCAATTGTGTAATGCATATATCTGAAAAAAGATATTAAAAGGACGTTTCTTTATATTTGAAAACAAAATTATTTTCTCTTAAATCTAACTACAAGTGGTTTGTGGTCACTGAAATAGGACTCATAATTGAAACATTCTAAATTGTAGTCATTTAATCGTCCGAAAACTCCGTCAATTGTTGAATGTTTATATAAAGTACGGGAAGTAAGTCATGTTGAATAACTGTTACAAAAATAAATAATGATTACGCCCCTTTGATTAGCTTTTATTATTTATATTTAAAATATAAGCAAAACGGTACACAAAAAACTCTTATATTTTGGCCCTGAGAGGTCAAATCGCAAAATGGACTTTTGATGTACACTTGGCAGGCCAAGACCTACACAATGATATATACATCATGGGTCTAGGACTTATGGTTGTTGAGACCTAGGGTGATGACGGACAGACAGACGGACAGAAAGACAGACAGACAAAACGGGGACAATAGAGCATTTTTTTTCGAAAATGCTCTAAAAATAATAATAGTAATAATAAACACTCTTTTTTTTCAAAATTCATCATCTTTGTAAAGGGCGCAGACCACAATATACTGTTCTTGGGGAGCCAACATGCCAGTATGCAAGTTGAGCTTATGGCGATTTTGCCACTGATGTCGGAAACGAAAAAATACCCGGTGTAACTTTTTCTTTTTTACTTCATCTCCGTAACTTTTTTTCGGTAAATTGTTTAACTTCAGTCGTAATAAAGTGATTGCACCTATCAGTAAATTGTTAAACTACAGTCGTAATAAAGTGATTGCACCTATCAGTAAATTGTTAAACTACAGTCGTAATAAAGTGATTGCACCTATCAGTACTTGCGGCTTTTAGGAGGTCAAAACTAGGGCGACCTACTCAGATCTGAGAAAAGGGCCCGCACTTGAAGCATGCCCACCGACAGAAATTTCGGGCCCCTGGGCAGGGCTGTCACGGGCCCCCATGCTGATAATAATATTTTAAAAAGCTGATTGGCCAGCTCAGTCCGGGCCCTGTAAATCTCGCCCTAAAACTCGCCCCTGAGCATTTGCTTCCCAGCCCCCCTCTCAACGGCACTATATATGTATAACTTACTATGAAAAAGACGCGTGCGTGGCTGAGTTGTGTAGATGACTCGACTGTCTCCTGAGAGTCCCGGGTTCAATGCTCTGTGATATCCAAGGGGATATTTTAGAAGTTCATGGAAGTCCCTCAAGTCCTCCCAGCTTAAGATGGTTAGCTGAATTTAAGTTGGGGAAGTAAAGGCAGCTGGACGATGTACTAACCACACAATCTCCCTTCATATGCCGAGGGTCAAAGAAACGGATTAAGTTTAAACTTCATCTGTCCCTATGACTTTTTAGAACGTTTTCTTTACTGTAATAAATCTAACTATTTTTTAGGACACATGCCCTAAGCCCTACAGTGTGCTAAGATCGTCCTTGCTTTAAATTTGAATTAGCCATTCTGTCAAACAGACGACTTACATCAATAATAACCTTTTAACACTGTTACCGTAGTCAGCTAGTGACGTGGGACGGCGTCAAAGGGAAGCCATCATGGTATACTGGACACGTCAAAGTCAATTCTAGCCTGCACATTTTGGAAGCGACCAAATCGTCTCCCTTCGGCTGTTACGTTTATGGCGTCACCTCCCACCACATGTACATTCAAACTGTCAACTACAGGATTGCATTAATAAATTTAGTAAGCGACACATTTTTTTTTGTATTTTGTAACACAGTCAGGGGCGCAACCGATGTACGGGTCGTGCGGGTCTGGGGTCCGGACCCTACCAAAAAATCAAGCCACTGGTATTCGACCCTACCACAATTTGTGGGGCAGACATACCAATTTTCATCTTACCTAATAATTTGGACCCTACCAACTTCAACATACTGGTTGCGCCCCTGACCACAGTAGACCATAAACTGTTCTGTTGGTCACTATTCGGCTCCTATGGTGGTCAGTAATAGGCCAAATAAAACAAAAAAAACCTGATAAATCATCCTTAACAAAATTAGGTTTTTGAAATATAAATTATCAATTTTGTTTTGTTTATTTTTAACTGGTCGTAGTTGGGTGTGGTGTAATTTGGTTATGACATTACACTGCGTTCATATTTTAGTGTAAATTATTTTAATTCTTTTAGAAATACGAACCTAAGAACTTCCTTATTAATGATTAGATAGTGTAAACATAATGGACGAGATTAAATAGTCAAAATGAAATGTAAAGTGAATAGAAATGTGCACTTTATTAGTTTAACATTTGCAAATTTTAGTGTAGCATATTTTATGTTTTACAAACATGCTTTTAAACTCTGCTATAACATTTGTGTGTAATATTGTATGTTATAATATGTGTAATATTGTGTGTAATATTGTGTGTAATATTGTGTGTAATATTGTGTGTAATATTGTGTGTATTATTGTGTATAATATTGTAATATTGTGTGGCATTGTGTTACATTGTGTGGTACATTGAGTGTAATATCGTATGTAATAGTGTGTTTAATATCGTGTGTAATTTTGTGTGTAATAACGTATGTAATATTGTGTAATATCGTGTGTAATATTGTCTGTAACATTGAGAGTAATATTGTGTGTAATATTTTGAGTAATATCGTGTTTAATATTGTGTGTAATATTGTCTGTAACATTGAGTGTAATATTGTGTGTAATACCGTGTGTAATATTGTGTGTAATATCGTGTGTCTAAACTCCAACTTCTGCTGTGTAGCCATGTGTGTACGTCACGATGTACAAACTGGAGGGTGATGAGATTGATAACGACTGCGACGGTCAGGTGGACGAAGAGGTCAAGGACAACAAAGGTGAGCTAGCACTGCACCCACACTACACGGTATACTGCCCTGGGCACTTTGAATAAAGGGGGGGGGGAAGGGGAGGACGTATGGATGGATAGTATATGGATGGACAGAAACAGGCCTATTGAAAGAGTGACTCACAAAACAAAAACTAACAGGGTGACAGGTGAACAGAGAGATGAGATATGGATAAATATTTGCTCGGATGAATAAATATCTGTTTATAGACCTACACATGGATAGATAGATAGATAGATAGATAGATAGATAGATAGATAGATAGATAGATAGATAGATAGATAGATAGATAGATAGATAGATAGATAGATAGATGATAGATAAATAGATAGATAGATAGATGGATAGATAGATAGATAGATAGATAGATTTTTTTTTATTTTGTGTATGTTACGTAAATATTTCTTTTCCAGATAACGACATGGATGGATTAATCGACGAGGATACATTTTTACCTGGTGGGTGAATATAAAATGTGTAAATATATCTGAGGCTTCCCCCAATCTCGAATTTTTATAAGTTTTGTATATAAATGTATAACCAATATAACATATTATTTACTATTTCCGTATCATAGAACCAATCGGATTATTTAAAGACCTAATATTTTTTTTCCTTCTTATTTAATCAATATGTTAAGCGTACCGGTTGCACTATGTTATTTTATTGCAAGAGAACTCTTATGTTTATAAATAAGTATCTACACCGTCTCGAACCTGTTTTTTTTTAATGCTCTATGTACGAAAGATTCCATGAGTAAATAAAGAACCATACTTCGCGGATATTCACCCATCGCAGCAGAATTTCGAACTGATTAACCTTGAAAAACAATGGACGACTTTTTAATTAGAAAAAAAAACGGTGTTTTTCAACCAAGCCGGACGAATATCCGCATGCTGCTTTAAAAGCCGCACATTTCGCAACGGTCGGTTATAGCCTAATTTGTTTATTATTTGACCTCGTATATTACAAAACATTTGAGCCCCTTCTGGAATAACTTAAAATGTAATTGTAAACAAACTGCATCTCCTTCGAGTTTAACTTGGTGATCCTACACAAGTTAACTGACCATAGATCTATCAATGGTATATTTTATTGCTATTTTTTTTTTTTTTTTTTGTATTTCATTAGTGACTTTAGACAGCGGTGAAACGATGCTAAATAACAAAGGCAAGTTTAACTTAATCTTAGTTCATCAATTTTTTTGTTTACCTGTCATATTTAGTCGTTGCATGATAAAATTGTGTATGCACGTGGGACAACTCAAGGCATCACAATACATTAATTATTTTAGACATTATCTTCTCAAGCATCAATACGGTTTTAATCCGTCGATAAGTTCATATCTCAAATAATGTTTACATCCCTGCAAAAGTTTACATCTCAACAAAAGTTAACAAATTCACTGACGTTAATCATCCTAAATAGATTTTAACTAAAGTTAGCAATTTTACTTAAGTGAAGATGTTTTGTTGTCTATGTGGCAGTGGGGTAAGTGCGCTCAATATAGTGCACACACCAAAGGTTCGAGTCATATCTATTATTCTATATGAATTTCTCATTAGAGGCCACACAATGTCTTAACGATGGTTTGGGGGATCACTACAGGTCGGAGATTTTAATGTTGTAGGGGTCGCTTGATGGCGTACAGAGGTTATTGATAGAAGGTCTGCTACAAGGAAGATATAGTTGAACACAAATGGGAATTTCATGAAGTTTGATAGAGTTAAACAAAAACAGGATAGCTACAAAGCTGATAGAGTTAAGCATCAAAGAGATCACTTAATGGTTCATAGAGTCAAACATATTAGGAATTGCTACAGATTTACTATAAGGTAATGAGAGTTTAGCGTTCAATGAATTGATGCGGGGTAGGGGCAGGGGGGGGATAGTTAAACATTTTACGAAAGGCTTAGGTGTAATAAGACATTAACAGTGTATGGATTTGTCTTATACGGAGGTTGTAATATATCTCGTCATTTAATTTGAATTAAGGCAAACCAAACAATCGTTGTTTTTTTTTTCTGTTTTAAATTGTGTGTATTATTTCCTTTCCACTAGAGTGCCCGCCCCTGACATGGGGAGATAACTGCACGCAGATGTGCCTTCATTGCTACAAGGATTGCGAAGATCAAAGGGGGGTCTGTCTTCACTGCAAGAGCGGCTTTAAGAACCCCTCGTCGCAGTGCACTGAAAGTAGGTTTAAGATAGCCCAGTTCTAAGCTTTGATTCATTAAACTAAACATATTTTGCTATTGGACATAAACGCTTGTTGGAATTTTTTGTTTTTACTAACCGAATTGTTTTTAGTGCGAGGAGTTCGTGGGTCGAAGTTTAGTAGTTAGTCTCTGTGATAAAATGACCAGAAGTAGCATAAAAAAAACTACATTGGCAGTGTAATGTTGTGTGGGTGATAACATAACTAAAGGTTGTGGCAACTTGTGGCTTGTGGCTACTGTGTCTTCACATTTGGTAAACTGCCACATTATCGCGTGAAGAATTTAAAAGCAGAGAGGCTGTTTACAACGTCTTTTCAAATGTGTGGGCTTCTGGCTTTTTCATATTTCTTGGTTTGTAGTCTCTCACATTTCTGGGTTTGTACTTTTTCACCATTGTTGACTAAACATTATTAGGCTATGATTACAGGTTGCGGTCCATTTGAGTTCGGCGTGGACTGTCTGGGAAACTGTTCTGCCAAATGTGGCTCACATGTCGACTGCCATGAACGAAGATATGGCAACTGTAAAAGTAAAGCTTTGTATTTGTTTGTGTTTGATTTTTGTTTGATTGATTTTTTCACGCTTAATAAATTATATTATTCGGTTCCTTCAAATATATTGATCAACTTTCCTTTCTACGTGATCAAAAATGTTTAATGCACAATTGTAACCATAGATGTAGGCTATCTATTGGTTGTAACAATAATAATAAGCTTCAGTGTAATGGCGCAATTTATTTATAGACTGCTTTAGAGACATTGATTGGTATGTATACGCTATTGTTACATATAAAAGCTAAGAAAAAAAATTAAGTTATACTGGCTTCATAATAAAGTACACTAACAAATACACACATATATATATATATATATATATATATATATATGTGTGTGTGTGTGTGTGTTTGTGTATGTATGTGTGTCTCTGTCAGGGTGTGCCGAATTCCGATGGGGTAAAGACTGTCTCAGAGAGTGCAAGAACTGTGCAGACGACTGTGACAAGTCCTATGGAAACTGTACCACGTGTCAGCCCGGATACCAGAGCCCGGAGACTGGCTGTGATAAAGGTAAGGCCCAATCTATTTAGTATATCTTATTTCTCACCTTTCACATTACCTTTTGCACTAATGAGCGGGCGTCTATCTGCGGATTATTTCCATGTTATGTGTGTCATTTGTGTATGCATGTGTAAATCTAAAATTGAATTGCTTAATGTAAATGGACAGTTTTTCCATTCCAGAATGTCCAGCGTTGACCTACGGACATAATTGTTTGGGTTCTTGCCTGGCCAAATGTGAGGGAAAAGATTGTTATGAAAGGGTTTTCGGAAAGTGCATAGGTAATACTGGAGATAACAATGTATGTATATACACACACACACACACACACATATATATATATGTGTGTGTGTGTGTGTGTGTGTATATATATACAGAGTGAGAGAGAGAGAGAGAGAGAGAGACAGAGAAGGAGAAAGAGAGAGCGAAATAAGGAGAAAGAGAGAGAGAGAATAGGTTTATTTGGGAGCTTATGGGAATATGTAGGAGCGTATAGGAATATGTAGGAGCTTATGGAAATTTGTAAGAGCTTATGGGAATATTAGGAGCTTATGGGAATATGTGGATGATTATGGGAATAAGTGGGTGCTTATGGGAATATTAGGAGCTTATGGGAATATGTTGGAGCTTATGGGAATTTCTGGGAGCTTATGGGAATATGTAGGAGCGTATGGGAATTTCTGGGAGCTTATCGGAATATGTAGGCGTTTTGGGAATATGTACGAGCTTATGGGAATATAAGGAGCTTATGTGAATATGTAAGAGCTTATGGGAATATGTGGTAGCTTATGGGAATATGTAGGAGCTTATGGGAATATGCGCCAATTGATTCTACTCCTGTTTAGTATTTAGCGAATGGGACTATAGGCTTTGTGTTTATTTTCAACCAAGTAAGGTCAAATTTTCACGCATCAGTAAATTCTACTCCTGTTTTTTTTAATTTTTGAAACGGACTATAAGCTTCGTTTCAATTTTCTGCTATACAATGTCAACTGCCATGCATAAGTAAATTCAACTCTATGTCAATTATCGAAAAAGAGAGATAAGGAAAGAGAGAGAGAGAGAGAATGGGAATATATGGGAACTAATGGGATTATGCGGGAGCTTATAAAAACGTGCGGGAGCTTATGGGAATATGTGAGATACAATTATATATATATGTATATATATATATATATATATATATATATATATGTATTAACATCTATATGCATCGTTTATGATAAGCTATACAGCGTTGGATTGATTGACATGTATTACATGTAGAATATAAGAGGATCGTATTATTGACACTTACAAAAACAATGATCATGTTTTTACGGAATGATCATATATCATGTATCATCTATTTACGGAAGGATCATATATCATAAATCATCTATTTACGTAAGGATCATATATCATGTATCATCTATTTACGGAAGGATCATAGATATATAATGTATCATCTATTTACGGAAGGATCATATATCATGTATCATCTATTTACGGGAGGATCATATATCATGTATCATCTATTCACGGAAATATCATATATCATGTATCATCTGTTTACGGAAGGATCTTATATCATGTTTCTTTCTTCGCCATTATTACCTTTCCAGGTCCGTGTGATTATTGCATGACTCCAGCTGGACATATTCTAATGGAACGGGGAAAAGGGTCGATATCAATGTGGTTCCAGGCTAATGGATCACTTGCAATTTATGAATGAGATTTGTTGCCGGGAGTAGGCATGGGGGGGGTATGGGGCTTGTTACCAGTGTGTTTAAGAAAGATTTCTGGACGTTTTTGTTTAATTGATGACGGTTTTTTGTTACTCTGTATCATAATTAAGGAGTGGTAAGAAAAGTTCAAAACGTTTGTTTAAAATGATAGTGTCCACTTCAGCCAATTATTTCCCTCAGGGCCGGCCTTAGACCGATTTGACCGATTGCTCTAATTGGGCCCCGCGCCTGGCAGGGGCCCCGCAATTTACAATTATCTTAATAGTTGTTATTGTAAAAAAAAGTTAGAAGAGGGGCCACGCAAACATCCGTCAAATTGGGCCCCGAAACTCATAAGGCCGGCCCTCATTACCTTCAGTACAACTACAGCCAATCACTGACTTCAGTACAACTACAGCCAATCACTAACTTCAGTACATGTACTTTCTGTCATCTCACAGCGTGCCCTGACAAAAAGTGGGGGGAAGAGTGCATGAGATCTTGCGAGAACTGTTCCGATCCTTGCCGAGTGTCGGACGGGATATGCGACGAGTGCAAGCCGGGATACAAAAACCCACATCTGGGTTGTAATCAAAGTAATTGTATTTTCTTATTTAAAATTAGTATGACGCCGTAGTGAATAGTTCAAATGTCCTGTTAAAATTCATATAATAACTATTATAACTTACGGAGTTGTTGTTTTTTTCGTCATATAGAATGTGGCAATATGTATGAACTTTTCCACTTATACAGATACATTTTTTAATAATCAAATTTACTGTTATGACAGACAGTAAGAAAATTAGAAAATAGGTACACATAAAAAAAATAATTTATTGACGATTGCGCACATGAAATATTCCCCAATCCAAGTTGTCATTTAATTAACAAAGTAAAAAGTACATATTCTTGTTGAGTGGTGGAGTGGAGTTGGTTTGATAAATTGATTAGTTTGTAGTCAGCAGGGCACTTGTTTAATTACAGTCCCCCAGGTTTTAATGAACTAAAAAGTATTCTTGTGCCGACCTCAAAGACCTACGACAAGATAATTTCCGTTTCAATAAATAACAGACATTATGGTTTTTCCGCTGTCAACTTTAATAAATTAGTGCTATCAATGTCTATATAATAAGTCGACTTTATACTATCTGGTATAATAAGTCGACTTTATACTGTCTGGTACTCGTAGAATGCGGTGTATATGAATATGGAACTGACTGTAGGTTTCCTTGCAAGATCAAATGTGGAGGGGCAGACTGCTTTGAACGTGAATTTGGCACTTGTAAAGGTGAGTCCACTTGTAGAGGTGAGTCCACTTGTAGGGGTGAGTCCACTAGTAGAGGTGAGTCCACTTGTAAAGGTGAGTCCACTTATAGAGGTGAGTCCACTTGTACTGGTGAGTCCACTTGTAAAGTTGAGTCCACTTATAGAGGTGAGTCCATCTGTAGAGTTGAGTTCATTTGTAGACACTTCCTAAACACTTTTTATATATGTTTGGACATGATTAGTCAATATATTAAACTCTTCCGGTAGGCTAAACAAAATTGACTTTATCTGTTCAGTATTTGTTAATGAGAGGAAACGATTGGAACACTATATTCTTCTGATTTTACATCCATATTTTAAGATTATTGTGACATGAAATCTTAAAGGCGCACACAACACTTTTACTGCTAAATTATTTTTTTGTTTAAATACATTTTTTTCTTTTTTTTTACATTGTCTTAAATTTTTAATTCCCTTACTGCATACTTAGAATTTCCTAAGTAAAATATTTTAGTACTGGTCTATTACTGGTCTATTATTTAAAAGCAATAGAAATATAATTACCCGTTGGTTTACTTTTTGTGTGTGTTATTGTTTCCCCTTGTTACAGTCAACGGTGGGTTCGGCCCCTGGCAAATGTGGGAGTGTACTGAGGACTGCTCTGACATCCGGGTCAGGAGAACCAGGTGAGTTTAGCTGCAATGTGAACAATTAAACAAACTGTACATCTGAAATAGCTTTTTAAAAGGTAGTTTAAGTACTATTTGGTCAAATATTGGTCATTAATTAATGAGAGTCCATGCATCATTTCTCTAATTATAAGTCAAAAGTAACCCACCTTCCGCTGTCTGTAAGTCTTAGACATCTGCAATGTCGTATATGTTGTTTTATCATTAACCAGTGCCGTACCAAGCTTAACTCGCGCCGCGGCACAATACCTTTTTAATACTTTTTTTTAGTGCCCCCCCCCCGCATTCGAAAACTATGAAATATTAGTATGTACAATATACCATTTGGCGCCCCTTTTGTGAGTGGCGCCCGGGGCATGCTGCCCCCACCCCTTTGCCCACACCTCGCTATGCTTTACATACTTTTTTTTGTTAAGTATTATACTATTATATATGTACTCTACAGGGGTTCAAAGGGTGCGAAAGTGTGTCACATAACACCGATTGAGAACATAGGCTCTACAACATCTGTTTTTCTTTGTTTATTTTTTTTTTATTACAACACAATATTGTAATTCACACATATTTCACTCAATTTTTTTTCACTTCTTTCCAACCAGGGTGTGCGACTCCCCACCCCCTAATCTTGGTGGTGAGCCCTGCGATGGGGAGTTCGAGGATTTCAAAGTCTCTGACTGCTACTACGATGATATATGTCCCGAAAGTAAGGCTGATCGTATTTTACTTGTCCTTTTTACTTAAGCTAGCATAAAGTGAATTCGAAACTTAACGTTTTAGCTCTGCATATATCTGCAATAGGCTTATGGTAAGCTAGAAATGGTACAGTTGCTAGCAGTGTTTTTAAAATGAAATTTTTTGAAAAGAACGAAAACTTAGCCTGCAAGTCTTACAACTATATGACCCGTAAAATATCGATTTTTCTATTCTTTAACAGCAAAATAAAAGTAAATATTATAATATTTTTTTTTAAAAATACGATTACACAACACCGTCTGGTTCAATGTTCGTAACACTTTCTGGCACATCACAACACTTTATGGCACTACAAACACAACACAAACAGCAATACAAAATAAAGAGCTTAATATTGAACACACACAAATGACACAACTTTGCACAGTGTTTTAGACTATGGCCTTTTCTTATCCTAATAATTGATCCAGCCCTGTGGAACAACACACAGTTTTTCGTGACATCATACGCAATACTTTGATGACACACGAACCAATGAACTTCTGGACGACATACGAGCAATGTCTATAAATGCACACACAACACTTTAACTGATAATAAACCCATTTTTTAATGTCTGATAATTTCAGAGTGCCCTAAATACCAGTGGGGTGGTGGATGTATTTTTGACTGTTATAACTGTGAGGAAGACTGTCACAAGTTTAACGGCTCTTGCTCGAGGTGCATGCCGGGTTTTAAGAACCCAGAATTTTCCTGTAAAGATGGTAAAGTGTTTTTTTTTTTTTTTTTATTGTTTATTAACTTCTATCAGATCTTATACAAAGCCTATAGAAGACTTTAAGTATCTCCAGGGAGACTACTGTAAATAATGCCAGAAAGGAAAAAAAAATCCCATTGACTCATATGGCAAATGGTCTCCGCAAACAGAAAGACAGACACATAGATAGATAGATAGATAGATAGATAGATAGATAGATAGATAGATAGATAGATAGATAGATAGATAGATAGATAGATAGATAGATAGATAGATAGATAGATAGATAGATAGATAGATCATCTTATGTTTTTACCCTGTATCAGCCTGTGAAGAGAACGAGTGGGGTGCCAACTGTCTAGGTGACTGTCGTGTTACCTGCGGCAGGGACTGTATTGACAGAGTTACTGGCTCTTGTGGATGTAAGTCAGCCAATTAAAAAAAAGTGTACACATTACTTTACAAAAAACAACGCAGGGCGAGTGTGATACACTGTTATCTCATACAATATACTCATAGCAGACTTCCCAACTTTAGAACTCCCCCTCCTCCCTCTTATCTCACCCGTCTCTAAAGCGCTGATGCCCCCCCTATCATCCTAACTGACCATTCCACACACACACACACACAAAAAAGAACACATCAAGCTCTCAAATCAAGGATCACCGCTGGGTGAACATACCAAAAATATTGTGTAGGGTCGTTCTAGGTACCGGCCTGTCCCGTCCCCTGTTTGACTTTATCTTGGACAGAGTTAGTACGGTATTGACTAGCTTAGGATTTAGATGTAGTTAGTTACGATGAGGACAGTCCAATAGAATATTCACTTGTTAATATTTATCTGAGTAGACTTGAAGACAGAGTTCGATAAAGAGGTTTATAATTTATTGCATATTATCTCTTCATTTGCTGGAAGTTATTAAAGTTTAGTTTTTTTATGTTTACAAACCAATAGTTTGAGTTCATATATATATATATATATATATATATATATATATATATATATATACATATATATATATTATATATATATATATATATATATTATATATATATATATATATATATATATACATTGTATCAAGTTGATGTAAATAGGAACGTAAGATATTTGGTCAACCTATCAGTAGGCTAAGATCATGACGTAATAAGCAACATAGTTAGTATTTTACAGCGTATACCTCTAAACTGATAATGCACTAATAATTTGTATTCGATTTTTTTTCCATTTGATTTTTAGATCCAGAACTCTTATTTATTCTACTTTACTTTTTGGTGTTGGGTGTACCGATTTTATTCATAATAGGAGTCTGGTAAGTTGTTTTATTCTGTATGTAGTTATTGTTCCAAAATACTTGCACCTGTTACTGAGACTTTGGGACTTAAGGAGAATAGCGAGAAATTATCTTCGATGACTTTGTACGTTAACAACATTACATTAAAAAAAATAGCTCAATTGCTGCTTCGCTTTAAATATTTTTTTTAATAAAAAGGTTGTTTTATTTATGTGAATTAAAATGTACGAATCGATTGACTTGTGACGATCATAAGACGTCATTATAATCATTACATCATCAGTAATGTTTATTAATAGATTCAACATTGTGACACAAGCACACTAACACGCTCACCAAGTCTCGTCTCTAAGTCCGAAGTTGATATTTTTCCTTAAATTCATTCAAATGTCAGAGGGTAAATCACATCGAGGCTAATGTTTGTTCTGATTTCAAGCTGTCCAATATTTTCATGATTTAACTATTGGAGTTTTGATTTAAGACGTGTAAGGACAGTTTTCCTTTAAAGCACGCCAAGTCTAGTTTCAAAAAAAAATCCAGGTTATCACAACCATTGACTGTAGCTACATTTCTAGTCCTAGGCCAGAAACTAAATAAAATTGCGGTGGCAAATTTCAAACAAACCACCTTTATTAATCCCTACTAATGCTACTTACACAATCTTCCTTCGATCTCATTATACACAAACTTTTTGTCTTCTCATTATCTTCAAGCACGAAACGGAAAAAAGAAATTGAAGAGACAACAGAGAATGTGAGAACCCATTTGAAATCGATTCCATCTGAAAGCGACCACATAACAGAGACCACGAAAGAAAGCTGACAATATTGCGTCCTGAAATGAATGTCCAGTGTGTCCACCCAAACATCGTGGTCAGCAGCATTGACCAATAGTTGTGGCGACTTGTTTTTGTATATCTTCAGCTTCAGAAAGGAGGGGTTAGGGGCAGCCCCGTAGCGTGAAAATTATACAGCAGGGGCCAGGCATTCTACAGCGAGGGGCCAGGCAATAGCGGGGGGGGGGCAGGTAATACATTTTACTAGGTAGAACAAATAAGCAGAAGGGGCCAGACAAAACGTAAGGGGCGCTCGGCCCCCTGACCCCCCCACACACGCTACGGGCGTGGTTAGGGGTAGATGAGAGAGAGAGAGAGAGAGATTGAAGAAAGACATAGAGATAAGTAAGTAGATATTATTAAGCGACTTTTATAACCAATGATACTCCTAGGAAAATATGGCTTTATTGTCAATGAATTTAACTACAGTTTTAACATATATCTGAAAAAT
>JAGDYQ010000143.1:1059161-1099675 GCA_021962125.1 Bulinus truncatus
TGAGTAATATTACTTATTTTATTAAAGTCCCTTTCAAGATAATGTGCTTATAAACCACTAATGGAACAGTTTTTGTAGTGGCATCTTTTCATCCACACCACAGATGAGCATGCAAAGGCCATGGAGATAGAACAGAAGAGATAGGTAGATGACCAGTGCAGTGCCTTGCTGCCTTTAATTCCCCAGCTAATATTAGGGTTAAGAACAGAAGAGGATAGGTAGATGACCAGTGCAGTACCTTGCTGCCTTTAATTCCCCAGCTAATATTAGGTACAAGAACAGAAGAGGATAGGTAGATGACCAGTGCAGTGCCTTGCTGCCTTTAATTCCCAGCTAATATTAGGTACAAGAACAGAAGAGGATAGGTAGATGACCAGTGCAGTGCCTTGCTGCCTTTAATTCCCCAGCTAATATTAGGTACAAGAACAGAAGAGGATAGGTAGATGACCAGTGCAGTGCCTTGCTGCCTTTAATTCCCCAGCTAATATTAGGTACAAGAACAGAAGAGGATAGGTAGATGACCAGTGCAGTGCCTTGCTGCCTTTAATTCCCCAACTAATATTAGGTACAAGAACAGAAGAGGATAGGTAGATGACCAGTGCAGTGCCTTGCTGCCTTTAATTCCCCAGCTAATATTAGGTACAAGAACAGAAGAGGATAGGTAGATGACCAGTGCAGTGCCTTGCTGCCTTTAATTCCCCAGCTAATATTAGGTACAAGAACAGAAGAGGATAGGTAGATGACCAGTGCAGTGCCTTGCTGCCTTTAATTCCCCAGCTAATATTAGGTACAAGAACAGAAGAGATAGGTAGATGACCAGTGCAGTGCCTTGCTGCCTTTAATTCCCCAACTAATATTAGGTAACACATTTCATATCAGTTGGGCTTTCTCCTGAGGAAAATCTCTGGTCTCCCAGCTAATATTAGGTAACACATTTCATACCAGTTGGGCTTTCTCCTGAGGAAAATCTCTGGTCTCCCAGCTAATATTAGGTAACACATTTCATATCAGTTGGGCTTTCTCCTTAGAAAAATCTCTGGTCTCTCTCTCGAGATTGAACTCTGGATCATCACATCAACATTTGCGCTGTACACTGCATGACCACCCGTTCCCCCTAGTATTTGTTCTCCTCCTTCATTTCTTTATTGTCACTTATTTAGCCAAGAAATTAAAGCTAAGAAAATGGTGATGGATAGGTCACAGCACCCCAAAAAAACATGCCTCGTAATGGAATCTACTGGGCAAGTGGAGAGCCAAATGACCTAAGCAAGCTTGAAGAAGAGCCATGTGTAGTACAGTAAAAGAGGCCCAAAAACATGTTTTCTAACATGCATTGCTCCTGTAAGAGTTCAGAGCAAGAAGACTGGGCAACCATTTAAACCTTATTAAGAACCTGGTGCCATCTATAGTTGGGGGAGGAGAAGGCAGCTGGGGCATGGGTTCATTATTGCATCTGATTCACACAAGCAGCCAGAGCAGTGTCCTATTGGGAAACGTTTATAAAAAAAAATCTGGGCCAGTATATAGTGGTACATTTTGATTGGCTTCCATCTTTTAAACATGGCTACACATAGGCATTGTGTCTTGAGATTTATGTTTAAGTGTGTTCCATCTCTTAAATAGAACTACACATTTGCAATGTGTCTTGATATTTATGTTTTGGTCTGTTTGGATTTGCGCTGACAAATTGAATTAAAACATTCTTTAAAAAATTATGACAAATTTAATTTTAGCTCAGTAATTTTTTTTTTTTCTTTTTAAAAAAAAAATTTTTCAAGGCTCATGGAGGAGTGATAATCAATATTACAGCCACATTACATTATACAGGAACAGCACTTCAAGCTCATGTCGGAAGTGCCAAAGCTGCTATAGGTGTGAATCCTTTCAATTTTCCTCCATCACAACTTTTTTTTTAAAGTTTTTTTTTATTCACGTGTTGTAAAACATTGCTGCTCATTTTTATATAAGCATTTGTATCTAACACAATCATTTGAATTCACTTTTGGCCAATCACTGTAATTTTGTTTGTTTATCTGTTCAGAGGCTCTCACTAGACATCAGGCCCTGGAATGGGGCCCTCAAGGTGTCAGGGCTCTGTGCCTAGCCCCGGGCCCAATTGAGGATACTGAGGGGATGAGAAGATTGGGTGAGTACATCGGAAGTTTTCAGTTTTATTGCACTTGTATTTAAAATAGCAGATACATGTTTAAATAAAAGTTTTCTTTGTCCTTAACGGCTCTTGGGGCAGATGAAGTGTAGAATTCTTCTGTTTCTGTAGCCACTGAATATTAAGGGATTTTGAGGTCAGGATGATGCCCCACCGCTTTTACTTCCCTCACATAAGTCAGGTACCCATTGGGGAACTTTTACTTCCCTCACATAAGTCAGGTACCCATTGGGGAACTTTTACTTCCCTCACATAAGTCAGGTACCCATTGGGGAACTTTTACTTCCCTCACATAAGTCAGGTACCCATTGGGGAACTTTTACTTCCCTCACATAAGTCAGGTACCCATTGGGGAACTTTTACTTCCCTCACATAAGTCAGGTACCCATTGGGGAACTTTTACTTCCCTCACATAAGTCAGGTACCCATTGGGGAACTTTTACTTCCCTCACATAAGTCATGTAACCATTGGGGAACTTTTACTTCCCTCACATTAGTCAGGTACCCATTGGGGAACTTTTACTTCCCTCACAAAAGTCAGGTACCCATTGGGGAACTTTCAACTAACTTTCTCCTTGACCAATGGCTCTCACATAGGATTAAACCCAAAACTATCATGTCAGTATTCTAGCACTCTACACCACTCGACTATCCACCCCTTAGAATAGCAAAGCTAAGCATATTATTCCGAAATATGAAGAGATATTTGTCAGGAAATGGTAAATATTGAATAAAAAGTAAAGAAAACGTTCATTCTGGTTATGAATTTTTTTTGTCTGTTACTTTGCAACAGGTATCTAATTTGGGGGAACAAATAGATGGCATCTACTGAATGTTTAAAATCAATAAAATTTTCTTATCTTTTCAATTAACCAACCTTTATTGTGAAACCAGAATTAGATCTTTTTTTTTTTTTCAAATTTTATATGCTGTCACCCTTTGAAACTTTTATCAAAATGATAATCATTGTTTGGACATTAGCGCAATAACCTTTCAGCAAATTTTTCTTCTTTTCTTTTACTTTCAAGGGGGTGGTGTTCCCAAAGAATTTATAAACAGCAGTATTCCAATTGGAAGAATGGGGACTCGAAAAGAAATAGGAGAGATATGTTTGTTTCTTGTGACAGACATGGCAGGACTGATCACGTCTTCTACAGTAATAGCAGATGGTGCTGCCTGGTTGTGTAATGAAAATTCCCACCGCAGGGTAGATTTCTATAATAAATTAATGTCGAAAATGTGAAGATACAAATTTTTTTACACATGATCTTCTTTTCACTATTGTTATGTTAATACTGTTGACCAGAAATTTAAACAGATATTAAAAAATTTAATAATGCGATTTCTTAATCAGCGGTGATAGAGATAAATAGCTAAGAATTATCATTACTTATTTGTAAATTTAAACTTTAAAACACTGATTTCCAGTAATCAGTTGTTACTAATTAAAAGCGATAAATATTTACCAGAGGTGAAAATAGTTTCATCATAAATGGAGTCAAACTGGCAGTTACATCAAAAATTTTTTTTTGTTTCTTGAATTTAATCCTCATACTACTGTTTTCTTCAAGTTTTGTTTGTGCATATAAAAAAAACTGGCAGAAGTGGCGACACTTAATCTCCGAAAAGAGAAACCAACTTCTCTTGTTTAAAATATTTTGTTCCCCAATCGTGAACCCTTTGTCTTCCCAAGCACCCAGTTAGTAGTAAGACTATTCATAAACATAATTATACAATTCTCAACATCACTAAGATATCATTGGTGCTTGGAAGAAAATAAGTGGGACAAATTAAATCTCTCACAATAAGTGTAGATTGCATTTGAAATTAGGTGTGAGGTTTCTTGTTGTGGTTCCCATCACTGCGTGCAGGTTTACGTCGGTCAAATTGGATCATTTTTATTATTGTGAATCTTGATGGGAGAAAAGCATTGTTCACAAATGTATGTTGATCCAAATTTACAAAATATTTTTAGGGATTTTTAGGACTTGTGGAATACTGTTAGTGTCACACACACACACTTATAATTTCTATTTGCTATTCCCAAATCCATTTGACACTTTGTTCTTGCCTAGTTTAACCATACCTACTCAGGCTCCAGCGGTGTAGCGTGGGTATCGGCCGCCCAGGGCGGAAGACGATTTTGCCGCCCAGGGCGGAAGACGATTTTGCCGCCCTCTCATTTAGGTATTTCAATTTAATCTATACATTTTTGCCGCCCCCCTTAAAAAGTAATAAAAAGTGCCGCCCGGTGCGGACCGCACCCACTGCCCCCCCCCCCCCCCTAGGTACGCCACTGTCAGGCTCATTGTAATGTTTGTCATTTTTTTTTACACAACAATGGCTTTTTTCTACACATAATCAAATAAGTCATCGACCAGTGGGGGTATTTTTACATCTATTCAAAACAAAGAAGTTCTTATGTGATGACAAAATTTTCATCTATTCAAAACAAAGAAGTTCTTATTTGTTGACAAAATTTTCATCTATTCAAAACAAAGAAATTCTTATGTGATGACAAAATTTTCATCTATTTCAATGATAGAGATAAGTAGTTGTGTTGTGTTTTTCATCCATTGCCCAACAATACCATTTTTACCTGATGTTTATGCGCGCTTCAGTAAACACTGTGTTGGGCTGGATGTGTCCTGCATGCTGTATCTTAACCACCCCTGAAATATGCAGAAATTACAAAACCAACACCTATACATTTGTAGTTAATGTAAGCTCTCATGACTCTTTATACCATAATGTAAAAGGAAGTAAACTATGTAGAGAGTATTAAATAAAGTAAAAAGAAGTAAACTATGTAAAGAGTATTAAAGGCCAGGTTGAATAATCCCCTCAGGGCCGAACCTATGTCAAAAACATTTCCACATTGTTAATACATAAATATATCTTAATATCTGGTTTAGTTCTTCACTGGGATAAATGAAACTATTATTGTTCATTGTGAAGACATAAACTTTTGTCAGTGCTCATATTGATCTTTTGTTTAGTTGTTTGTTACAAAGTAAATGATTCAATAAATAATAATTCAAATCATTGTTTTTATTTTGGTCACAAATAAACAGACCTATGGAGCCATTAAGGCCTCGAAAGTTGTGAAGTAGACTTTTAACTTTTTTTTTTTTGTTGAATTAGACATGATACATTGGAAGTAGACATGATACATTGGAAGTAGACATGATACATTGGAAATAGACATGACACATTGGAAGTAGACATGATACATTGGAAATAGACATGATAAATTGGAAGTAGACATGACATGATATATTTGAAGATGAGCCTTTCTTACATTTTTTTGGGGCAAAGGTTCATTTAGGTTGTCCTATGCAAAACCACTTACTAATATTTGGCCCATATTCATTTTATGAAAGCTGCGTCCCCTCCCCCCCCCCTTTACCGTAAAGCCATTTTAACCAGGGCTAGATTGCCTTTCCATGTGGTGGGAACTGCTAGCCTATAGAGGTCTGCCATATATTTCCAGTAGCGGCCTCATTTAGTGGCACAACCTCCCATTCCCGTGGCTGATTCGGTCCGCGCTTGGAGAATGTTATTGTTATCTAGAAGTAAACATTTATTTCAATTCCCGCCACAGACCATCTATGCGTACTGCTCAAATGGCCTCTGTACATACACGTTAAGTACTTATAGAAACGTTAAGTACTTATAGAAACGTAACAAAATGCATCGTGTTTTGTTGGTGTCTTGGTTAGCTCCCTTGCCCTGAGACTGGTTCCGATTATTTCCCATGGAGAATCAAAACATTATCTATTTTATTTTTCGAATGCTTTTCTGGAACGTGTTCAGTTGTGGTGTAAAACTTTCACTGTACTCATGTAAGAAAGATGGTGGGTTTCAAATACAAACATTGTATAGCTAGTTTGTGGAGATCATAAAACGGATCCGTTCGACTTTTAACATTGTATTTAAGATTTATCCCCCCCCCCACGCACACACACTCTGGCATCTTACTAAAAGCCTTCAGCGCCTCTTTCCCGGTATTGACCAGAAATGGCCAGATAAACTTGAACGTGGAAGGGTGTGTGGGTTTAGGGAAAAAAAAGTCCGTTGTTGAGCATAGGACGTAGTCGAGATGTCGTCTGCACGTTAGCGAAATAAGTTGGTCATACTGAATTATGTATACGTCATTTTCATTCATTACGAATCGGAGAATTTACTTTTCTTTATGATGTTGTTTTTTTAAAGTCAAACACAATGACATACAGTTACGGATGAAATGAAGTTTACTTAGAAACCATTTGGTATTGCACAATGGGGGAAACAAAACGACACAAAGTCAACTTAATAAAGAGACCGCGGAGAATTAATAATTGAACGTCATTTTTTAAGATTGAATCGTTTCAATTGTTTTGACTGTAACGAACACGATGGGTCGTTTGCCATCTATTCAGGTCAAGTGTCCTTTGATGATTCGAACCCTTGCTCAAAACACTTCACTTTTAAGTACTAATAATAGAGTCACCTGGTCATAAGGGGCTGTCCATTATTTATGTCAACAAATTTTTGGCGATTTTTACCTCCCCCCTTCCCCTTGCCAACAACTTGTCAAACTTTCAGAGACCCCCCCCATTAAATTACGTCAACATTTGATACCCCCCCCCAAAAAAAAAGGTGGCTTCTTAAATGTTTATGTGGCAAAATTAATAGGAATATAGTTGGTTTAATTAAAATATTGAATGTTAAGCGAGTGTGTAACACAGGACTACAAACACTGCATAATTTTCCTTTATTTAAGTAATTATATTAAATTAAAAAAAAAAAGTAACATTGTTGACGTCAACTTTTCTTGACCTCCCCCCTCCCCCTTGTCAACAATTGTCAAAAAAATTCTGAGCCCCCCTATTTTGTTGACGTAATTAATGGACAGCCCCTAAGATTAACATACTATACCCACAAATGCCAATCCTCTATTTTTACAATGAAAATAAAAAAAAAATGTTTAAGTGATTTGGAAAAGTCGGTTGTCTTTATTATAAAAACTTTACTTCCCAACCTACGGTCGCACTTCATAGTCGGGACTATTTGTTCTGTGGGAATTCCCAATCGAAATATTAAAAAAAAAAAACAAGAGGAGAAATACAGTAAAGGATAAAATAGGTGGCAGATTTTTCTCAATGCAGGAGGAAAATAACAAACTTTTCAGCCCCGCCCCACCCCCATCCCAGGGTAAAGTGACTTTGTAGTGGAAGTGTGGGGTCGGGGGGGGGGCTCAGTTTTCAAGTTTACACTGGGGCCCTAGTGTTGTCTATCAGAATTTTTAGTTAATAAAAGCAAGGGGAGGCCACTCATTTGACAACGGCGGGCTTGAAGCTCAATAGGAATATAATGAAGGATATTTATTGCTCAGATATGTCCAATATAAATGGCGGTGTTGTATGGGTGGGGAGGGTGAAGGGCTAGACATGATACATTGGAAATAGACATGATAAATTGGAAGTAGACATGACATGATATATTTGAAGATGAGCCTTTCTTACATTTTTTTGGGGCAAAGGTTCATTTAGGTTGTCCTATGCAAAACCACTTACTAATATTTGGCCCATATTCATTTTATGAAAGCTGCGTCCCTCCCCCCTTTACCGTAAAGCCATTTTAACCAGGGCTAGATTGCCTTTCCATGTGGTGGGAACTGCTAGCCTATAGAGGTCTGCCATATATTTCCAGTAGCGGCCTCATTTAGTGGCACAACCTCCCATTCCCGTGGCTGATTCGGTCCGCGCTTGGAGAATGTTATTGTTATCTAGAAGTAAACATTTATTTCAATTCCCGCCACAGACCATCTATGCGTACTGCTCAAATGGCCTCTGTACATACACGTTAAGTACTTATAGAAACGTTAAGTACTTATAGAAACGTAACAAAATGCATCGTGTTTTGTTGGTGTCTTGGTTAGCTCCCTTGCCCTGAGACTGGTTCCGATTATTTCCCATGGAGAATCAAAACATTATCTATTTTATTTTTCGAATGCTTTTCTGGAACGTGTTCAGTTGTGGTGTAAAACTTTCACTGTACTCATGTAAGAAAGATGGTGGGTTTCAAATACAAACATTGTATAGCTAGTTTGTGGAGATCATAAAACGGATCCGTTCGACTTTTAACATTGTATTTAAGATTTATCCCCCCCCCCCACGCACACACACTCTGGCATCTTACTAAAAGCCTTCAGCGCCTCTTTCCCGGTATTGACCAGAAATGGCCAGATAAACTTGAACGTGGAAGGGGTGTGTGGGTTTAGGGAAAAAAAAGTCCGTTGTTGAGCATAGGACGTAGTCGAGATGTCGTCTGCACGTTAGCGAAATAAGTTGGTCATACTGAATTATGTATACGTCATTTTCATTCATTACGAATCGGAGAATTTACTTTTCTTTATGATGTTGTTTTTTTTTTAAAGTCAAACACAATGACATACAGTTACGGATGAAATGAAGTTTACTTAGAAACCATTTGGTATTGCACAATGGGGGAAACAAAACGACACAAAGTCAACTTAATAAAGAGACCGCGGAGAATTAATAATTGAACGTCATTTTTTAAGATTGAATCGTTTCAATTGTTTTGACTGTAACGAACACGATGGGTCGTTTGCCATCTATTCAGGTCAAGTGTCCTTTGATGATTCGAACCCTTGCTCAAAACACTTCACTTTTAAGTACTAATAATAGAGTCACCTGGTCATAAGGGGCTGTCCATTATTTATGTCAACAAATTTTTGGCGATTTTTACCTCCCCCCCCCTTCCCCTTGCCAACAACTTGTCAAACTTTCAGAGACCCCCCCCCCCATTAAATTACGTCAACATTTGATACCCCCCCCCCCCCAAAAAAAAAGGTGGCTTCTTAAATGTTTATGTGGCAAAATTAATAGGAATATAGTTGGTTTAATTAAAATATTGAATGTTAAGCGAGTGTGTAACACAGGACTACAAACACTGCATAATTTTCCTTTATTTAAGTAATTATATTAAATTAAAAAAAAAAAGTAACATTGTTGACGTCAACTTTTCTTGACCTCCCCCCTCCCCCTTGTCAACAATTGTCAAAAAAATTCTGAGCCCCCCCCCCTATTTTGTTGACGTAATTAATGGACAGCCCCTAAGATTAACATACTATACCCACAAATGCCAATCCTCTATTTTTACAATGAAAATAAAAAAAAAATGTTTAAGTGATTTGGAAAAGTCGGTTGTCTTTATTATAAAAACTTTACTTCCCAACCTACGGTCGCACTTCATAGTCGGGACTATTTGTTCTGTGGGAATTCCCAATCGAAATATTAAAAAAAAAAAACAAGAGGAGAAATACAGTAAAGGATAAAATAGGTGGCAGATTTTTCTCAATGCAGGAGGAAAATAACAAACTTTTCAGCCCCGCCCCACCCCCATCCCAGGGTAAAGTGACTTTGTAGTGGAAGTGTGGGGTCGGGGGGGGGGGCTCAGTTTTCAAGTTTACACTGGGGCCCTAGTGTTGTCTATCAGAATTTTTAGTTAATAAAAGCAAGGGGAGGCCACTCATTTGACAACGGCGGGCTTGAAGCTCAATAGGAATATAATGAAGGATATTTATTGCTCAGATATGTCCAATATAAATGGCGGTGTTGTATGGGTGGGGAGGGTGAAGGGCTAGACATGATACATTGGAAATAGACATGATAAATTGGAAGTAGACATGACATGATATATTTGAAGATGAGCCTTTCTTACATTTTTTTGGGGCAAAGGTTCATTTAGGTTGTCCTATGCAAAACCACTTACTAATATTTGGCCCATATTCATTTTATGAAAGCTGCGTCCCCTCCCCCCCCCTTTACCGTAAAGCCATTTTAACCAGGGCTAGATTGCCTTTCCATGTGGTGGGAACTGCTAGCCTATAGAGGTCTGCCATATATTTCCAGTAGCGGCCTCATTTAGTGGCACAACCTCCCATTCCCGTGGCTGATTCGGTCCGCGCTTGGAGAATGTTATTGTTATCTAGAAGTAAACATTTATTTCAATTCCCGCCACAGACCATCTATGCGTACTGCTCAAATGGCCTCTGTACATACACGTTAAGTACTTATAGAAACGTTAAGTACTTATAGAAACGTAACAAAATGCATCGTGTTTTGTTGGTGTCTTGGTTAGCTCCCTTGCCCTGAGACTGGTTCCGATTATTTCCCATGGAGAATCAAAACATTATCTATTTTATTTTTCGAATGCTTTTCTGGAACGTGTTCAGTTGTGGTGTAAAACTTTCACTGTACTCATGTAAGAAAGATGGTGGGTTTCAAATACAAACATTGTATAGCTAGTTTGTGGAGATCATAAAACGGATCCGTTCGACTTTTAACATTGTATTTAAGATTTATCCCCCCCCCCCCCCCACGCACACACACTCTGGCATCTTACTAAAAGCCTTCAGCGCCTCTTTCCCGGTATTGACCAGAAATGGCCAGATAAACTTGAACGTGGAAGGGGTGTGTGGGTTTAGGGAAAAAAAAAGTCCGTTGTTGAGCATAGGACGTAGTCGAGATGTCGTCTGCACGTTAGCGAAATAAGTTGGTCATACTGAATTATGTATACGTCATTTTCATTCATTACGAATCGGAGAATTTACTTTTCTTTATGATGTTGTTTTTTTTTTAAAGTCAAACACAATGACATACAGTTACGGATGAAATGAAGTTTACTTAGAAACCATTTGGTATTGCACAATGGGGGAAACAAAACGACACAAAGTCAACTTAATAAAGAGACCGCGGAGAATTAATAATTGAACGTCATTTTTTAAGATTGAATCGTTTCAATTGTTTTGACTGTAACGAACACGATGGGTCGTTTGCCATCTATTCAGGTCAAGTGTCCTTTGATGATTCGAACCCTTGCTCAAAACACTTCACTTTTAAGTACTAATAATAGAGTCACCTGGTCATAAGGGGCTGTCCATTATTTATGTCAACAAATTTTTGGCGATTTTTACCTCCCCCCCCCTTCCCCTTGCCAACAACTTGTCAAACTTTCAGAGACCCCCCCCCCATTAAATTACGTCAACATTTGATACCCCCCCCCCAAAAAAAAGGTGGCTTCTTAAATGTTTATGTGGCAAAATTAATAGGAATATAGTTGGTTTAATTAAAATATTGAATGTTAAGCGAGTGTGTAACACAGGACTACAAACACTGCATAATTTTCCTTTATTTAAGTAATTATATTAAATTAAAAAAAAAAGTAACATTGTTGACGTCAACTTTTCTTGACCTCCCCCCTCCCCCTTGTCAACAATTGTCAAAAAAATTCTGAGCCCCCCCCCCTATTTTGTTGACGTAATTAATGGACAGCCCCTAAGATTAACATACTATACCCACAAATGCCAATCCTCTATTTTTACAATGAAAATAAAAAAAAAATGTTTAAGTGATTTGGAAAAGTCGGTTGTCTTTATTATAAAAACTTTACTTCCCAACCTACGGTCGCACTTCATAGTCGGGACTATTTGTTCTGTGGGAATTCCCAATCGAAATATTAAAAAAAAAAACAAGAGGAGAAATACAGTAAAGGATAAAATAGGTGGCAGATTTTTCTCAATGCAGGAGGAAAATAACAAACTTTTCAGCCCCGCCCCACCCCCATCCCAGGGTAAAGTGACTTTGTAGTGGAAGTGTGGGGTCGGGGGGGGGGGCTCAGTTTTCAAGTTTACACTGGGGCCCTAGTGTTGTCTATCAGAATTTTTAGTTAATAAAAGCAAGGGGAGGCCACTCATTTGACAACGGCGGGCTTGAAGCTCAATAGGAATATAATGAAGGATATTTATTGCTCAGATATGTCCAATATAAATGGCGGTGTTGTATGGGTGGGGAGGGTGAAGGGCTAGACATGATACATTGGAAATAGACATGATAAATTGGAAGTAGACATGACATGATATATTTGAAGATGAGCCTTTCTTACATTTTTTTGGGGCAAAGGTTCATTTAGGTTGTCCTATGCAAAACCACTTACTAATATTTGGCCCATATTCATTTTATGAAAGCTGCGTCCCCTCCCCCCCCCTTTACCGTAAAGCCATTTTAACCAGGGCTAGATTGCCTTTCCATGTGGTGGGAACTGCTAGCCTATAGAGGTCTGCCATATATTTCCAGTAGCGGCCTCATTTAGTGGCACAACCTCCCATTCCCGTGGCTGATTCGGTCCGCGCTTGGAGAATGTTATTGTTATCTAGAAGTAAACATTTATTTCAATTCCCGCCACAGACCATCTATGCGTACTGCTCAAATGGCCTCTGTACATACACGTTAAGTACTTATAGAAACGTTAAGTACTTATAGAAACGTAACAAAATGCATCGTGTTTTGTTGGTGTCTTGGTTAGCTCCCTTGCCCTGAGACTGGTTCCGATTATTTCCCATGGAGAATCAAAACATTATCTATTTTATTTTTCGAATGCTTTTCTGGAACGTGTTCAGTTCAGGGCTAGGGACGCTGGAAACCAAGTGACTTTAAAGGGCCCCAACGAAAGGAGATTTATTGTCTTAGAAGGGGCTCCCTGAAACAATTTGCTGTTCGCGACTGCACTGACCTATGTTTATTGATAGTAGAAGGTAAATTAAACAAACAAAAAATTCGGTGGATAATATTAATTTAAATTATAATTCATAGGCGTACACACAGCCCCGTAGCGTGAAAATTCTACAGGTGGGGGGGCAGGTAATACATTTTACTAAGTAGAACGAATAAGCAGGGGGGCCAGATAAAACGCAGGGGGGGGGGACTTTCAATCAGGGACGAGGCGTGAGTGTCGCCGGTCTTAGTCATATTTATAGAAAATGCTACATAAACATAATAGTGCTGTATTTATTGAAAAGAGTTAGAATAATCATTCATAATAAAATGACTACAAGTTTATATATATATATATACATTAGGGTGGCCCAAAAAACTTTTTTTCGATTTTTCTAAATTTAAGGCCTGCATTGTGTTCTGCCAGAAAAAAAAGTGTTTTCTGTAAAAAAAGTGAATACAATCGTGAAATATTTAGGGGTTGCACAAAGGCAATGAAAACATTGATTTGGACTAAATAGTAATTTAATGGTTTATGTTAATTGTTTAGTGTTAAATCATTCTTCTTTCGGCTGTGTCATTAACAACTTTCAAATTGGTTACAACCTTTTCTGCATGTTTGTATTCATTGTTGCCGCACCATGTTTCAGATGACATTTCCAGGAATGAATGTGGCGAACCAAGAATGGAGAAAAATGCCTTTGTATTGTTTGTAACAAAGAAGCTGATAGACTGGTCTGCATAGAATCCACTGGAATCAAGACGCTGAGCTCGATTTGTAGATCCGGGTTTTTCGTGCATTTTTTTAAGCATCTGAACCTTTTGCTTGGGATAAATATTTTCATCAAAAAAGCGAGGCCCACTGTAATTTAACTTAGATACCATAAATGTCGACTGAAAGCTTTTTTTTTGCTGCTTTTCCAATTACTGAATTAACGGAGTTATATTTTTGTAAATCCTTCAGAAATTGTAGGTCATTTGATGGCGCCCTTGCTGGCTGTGGGGCTTGAAACCACAGTTTCATATAAGTACTAGAAACAAAACAGAAGAACTGAAACAGTCATTGTTCTTTAGAAGGCTTCAGCTTAAACTGCTTCTTAAACATCCACATCTTGTAGCAATAAATTATTCTTGCCATCCAATGTGCTCTGTGTACAGCTCCTGGAGCATGGAAATGAATCCCACGTGGTGGTGTTCCTCCAAGAAATATGACAGCCAGTTCCAATAATTCTCTGTAATCATCTCGTGGGTGACGAATTTGAAGATTGTTATTTGCAAACTGCAATGTGCTCTCTTTGAAAAGGTCTACTTCAGTCACCCCATCTTCATTATCATAGGATCCCTTCTCCATAAAATGCCACTGCTCTTTAATGTCAATAAGTGCAAATAGACATCGAGTACAATAAGGGCAACATTTGCAACCAACATAAATATTAAACAGTTACACATTATTATATCAAAGAAAGAAACAGACTTTATTCAGGTTCATCAATATTTGGGATAAAATGTGGTAAATGGAGAACATACCTAAATTTTCAGAGATCTTATGCAACCTCTAAATTTCATCTGAAAATTATGAAATTTTATATTTCTGAGTACTTTTTTTGTGGTAATCAAATGTGGGGTTTAAATCAAATAAAATAAAAAAAATTTGGCCACCCTAATATATATATATATATAAATATATATATATATATATATATTTAGTTACATATACATCATATATGTTCTTAGTCTGATAATTTATAAAAATATATAAATCTATGTTCGTTTGTACTTTGTATATAGCATAAAAACATTTTTTCTCTAAGAGTTATGACCAGCAAAACTCACACCTCGCCCCTACTTTCGATATCGGTTGTTATCGCTTGTTGTTTTATTTTTGGAATCGGAAAATTGTAATCGATCTGGGAAGGAAGGGGGTGGAGGGAGGGGGAGGAAGACTGACATTTGTTATAAAACATCCGGGTAGTTATAAATTTCATTCGTTGTACAATATTTGTTCAATGTCCATCTCTCTAATTCTATAAGAGAGGGATTACACCCCCCCCCCCCTTTTTCTTTAGATTTTTTTTTAAAGAATTTTATTTTCAGTTTTACTTTTAATTGAAATACAATTTACGATACTTAGCAGACACCAACTACCACCACCCACCCCAATAGGTAAGGATTACCGCAATACCCCCACCACACACACACACACCAATCACTCGCTATACGATATGTTGTGAACTGTCCCTAACCTGAAGTTATACTTAGCTGACGTCACTGTTTTTATAATCTCTGTCAAGGTTGATTGTTTAAAATGTTTTATTAACATCTCCCTTTCTATACTAATCAAACACTGTGTACACATTTTTTTTAGAAAGTTGTGTTTTTTAAACGCAGACGTGTCAAAACTCATTAGCGTGTTTAATTTGCAATGACATCATCAATGATTGTTGTGGTTGTTGATTTATGATCTGAAATGGACGCGGGACCTATGAAGTAAGGATGTTAATTTTCACCCTAAGATAAACATTTTTACCCTAAACTATTCCTTTAACATTTACTGGGGGGGGCAGTAATAAGAGCCTCAAGTGGGAATCCATGTCATGTGGCTCCTATCCAGTCAAAATAATGAGATGTAAAATATTGATATGCAAGGAGCCCCCATATAAACGTAATATGCAGGATTTACGTACAAGCTATACAAGCTATAGCTTAAAGCCCCCCCCCCCCACTTTATGACTGCTGGCCCTCTTGTCATATAGGGGCCCTTGCCCTAAGCGCTACCTGATTTGTCTGCAGGGCATATCCCTAGTTATCACCCCTTGTTTTTTTTTTTTATCTCCCCATTCGCTTGAATGTTAGCGTGTTTGTGGGTGTGGCCACGACCTTATACAACTATATACACAGTCATGGCGGCCGTGATGTGACCTTTTGTTTTGGTAAGGTCAAGCATGTTATGGTGACCAGCCTGTATATGTAATATCTTCAGTAAACTGACCGCCATTCAACTGTTGAAATGCTTTTGGAGAGAGTCATTTAAGAAATGACCGCATGATGTCTACTTTGAAAATCGCCTGCCATTACAATCAAAGACTTTAATATGCTGCCGGAAATAGCTTTTTAACAGGTGTTAAAGAACGTACTAAACGTATACAGGGATCAGAGAAGTTGTTAAATATTATATTAATAATTGTGAAGAAATCGCCGACACGTCGTTCCAGAATATTTTAGAAGTCAAATTCTTGACCAGTGATATAGACTTATTGCATCTCGTTATATGTGAATCCCTTAAGAATAGCTAGAAGTGATATGTTGCCACAGAATTAGCCAGTACTGTTATTTGAATCGCCAGAAGTGATATGTTGCCACAGAATTAGCCAGTACTGTTATTTGAATCGCCAGAAGTGATATGTTGCCACAGAATTAGCCAGTACTCTTATTTGAATCGCCAGAAGTGATATGTTGCCACAGAATTAGCCAGTACTGTTGTTTGAATCGCCAGAAGTGATATGTTGCCACAGAATTAGCCAGTACTGTTATTTGAATCGCCAGAAGTGATATGTTGCCACAGAATTAGCCAGTACTGTTGTTTGAATCGCCAGAAGTGATATGTTGCCACAGAATTAGCCAGTACTGTTATTTGAATCGCCAGAAGTGATATGTTGCCACAGAATTAGCCATTACTGTTATTTGAATCGCCAAAAGTGATATGTTGCCACAGAATTAGCAAGTACTGTTATTTGAATCGCCAGAAGTGATATGTTGCCACAGAATTAGCCAGTACTGTTATTTGAATCGCCAGAAGTGATATGTTGCCACAGAATTAGCCAGTATTGTTATTTGAATAGCCAGAAGTGATATGTTGCCACAGAATTAGCCAGTACTGTTGTTTGAATCGCCAGAAGTGATATGTTGCCACAGAATTAGCCAGTACTGTTGTTTGAATCGCCAGAAGTGATATGTTGCCACAGAATTAGCCAGTACTGTTATTTGAATCGCCAGAAGTGATATGTTGCCACAGAATTAGCCAGTACTGTTGTTTGAATCGCCAGAAGAGATCTGTCTCTTCAGAATTAGCCAGTACTGTTATTTGAATCGCCAGAAGTGATATGTTGCCACAGAATTAGCCAGTACTGTTATTTGAATCGCCAGAAGTGATATATTGCCACAGAATTAGCAAGTACTGTTATTGTCGTGGCCTAGATTTTCTTTGATTAAAATGTTTGTGTTTAGACTCACTCGCAAACATAATTTGGTCGCTGTTGTTTGTGTTTAGACTGTCACTCAGA
This sequence comes from Bulinus truncatus, assembly GCA_021962125.1. NCBI lineage: Eukaryota > Metazoa > Mollusca > Gastropoda > Planorbidae > Bulinus > Bulinus truncatus. Next base: position 1,076,168 of record JAGDYQ010000143.1, read on the forward strand.
AACATACTTTGGTCGCTGATGTTTGTGTTTAGACTCACTCGCAAACATACTTTGGTCGCTGTTGTTGGTGTTTAGACTGTCACTCAGAAACATACTTTGGTCGCTGATGTTTGTGTTTAGACTCACTCGCAAACATACTTTGGTCGCTGTTGTTGGTGTTTAGACTGTCACTCAGAAACATACTTTGGTCGCTGATGTTTGTGTTTAGACTGTCACCCAGAAACATACTTTGGTCGCTGATGTTTTCTTCGAAGTGTTCATCACCGCGAGCTGTCTGTATTCACGTAAGACTGCGAACTGTCGAGGCTTAATTTCACGTCTCTGATGTTGTCGTCACGTGATATTGTATTTAACATTGCAACCTGTCATCACCGAATCTGTCGGTGCTGAACCTGTCGGCCCTGAACCTGACATCGCTGAATTTGTCGCTAAAGAACCTGTAACTACAGAACCTATCGGTGCTGAATCTGTCATCGCAGAGCCTGTCGTTACAAAACCTGTCGTTACAGAACCTATCATCGCAGAACCTGTCGTTACAAAACTATCGATGCTGAACCTGTCATCGCCGAACCTGTCATTACAGAACCTGTCATCGCTGAACCTGTCTGTGCTGAATCTGTGGTTACAGAACCTGTCATCGCCGAACCTATCCTAGCTGAACTCGTCGTTCATGTAAAAAAACTGTAAACTGTCGTAGCCGGATCCCATCGTCAGAGTAGTCGTCTCCGATGCTGTCGTTACTAAAGCTGTTGGTGCTGTGATCTGGTTTAGCTGTGAACAGTCAGAACTATAGAAGCTGTTGGTGCTGTGATCTGTTTTAGCTGTGAACAGTCAGAACTGTAGAAGCTGTTGGTGCTGTGATCTGTTATAGCTGTGAACAGTCAGAACTATAGAAGCTGCTGGTGCTGTGATCTGTTTTAGCTGTGAACAGTCAGAACTGTAGAAGCTGCTGATGCTGTGATCTGTTTTAGCTGTGAACAGTCAGAACTATAGAAGCTGTTATCACTGTGATTTGTTTTAGCTGTGAACAGTCAGAACTGTAGAAGCTGTTATCACTGTGATCTGTTTTAGCTGTGAACAGTCAGAACTGTAGAAGCTCTTATCACTGTGATCTGTTTTAGCTGTGAACAGTCAGAACTGTAGAAGCTGTTGGTGCTGTGATCTGTTGTAGCTGTGAACAGTCAGAACTATAGAAGCTGTTGGTGCTGTGATCTGTTTTAGCTGTGAACAGTCAGAACTATAAAAGCTGTTGGTGCTGTGATCTGTTTTAGCTGTGAACAGTCAGAACTGTAGAAGCTGCTGGTGCTGTGATCTGTTTTAGCTGTGAACAGTCAGAACTGTAGAAGCTGCTGGTGCTGTGATCTGTTTTAGCTGTGAACAGTCAGAACTGTAGAAGCTGCTGGTGCTGTGATCTGTTTTAGCTGTGAACAGTCAGAACTGTAGAAGCTGCTGGTGCTGTGATCTGTTTTAGCTGTGAACAGTCAGAACTGTAGAAGCTGCTGGTGCTGTGATCTGTTTTAGCTGTGAACAGTCAGAACTGTAGAAGCTGTTGGTGCTGTGATCTGTTGTAGCTGTGAACAGTCAGAACTATAGAAGCTGTTGGTGCTGTGATCTGTTTTAGCTGTGAACAGTCAGAACTGTCGAAGCTGCTGGTGTTGTGATCTGTTTTAGCTGTGAACAGTCAGAACTGTAGAAGCTGTTGGTGCTGTGATCTGTTTTAGCTGTGAACAGTCAGAACTGTAGAAGCTGCTGGTGCTGTGATCTGTTTTAGCTGTGAACAGTCAGAACTATAGAAGCTGTTATCACTGTGATTTGTTTTAGCTGTGAACAGTCAGAACTGTAGAAGCTGTTGGTGCTGTGATCTGTTTTAGCTGTGAACAGTCAGAACTGTCGAAGCTGCTGGTGTTGTGATCTGTTGTAGCTGTGAACAGTCAGAACTATAGAAGCTGTTGGTGCTGTGATCTGTTTTAGCTGTGAACAGTCAGAACTGTCGAAGCTGCTGGTGTTGTGATCTGTTTTAGCTGTGAACAGTCAGAACTGTAGAAGCTCTTATCACTGTGATCTGTTTTAGCTGTGAACAGTCAGAACTGTAGAAGCTGCTGGTGCTGTGATCTGTTTTAGCTGTGAACAGTCAGAACTATAGAAGCTGTTATCACTGTGATTTGTTTTAGCTGTGAACAGTCAGAACTGTAGAAGCTGCTGTTGCTGTGATCTGTTTTAGCTGTGAACAGTCAGAACTGTAGAAGCTGCTGGTGCTGTGATCTGTTTTAGCTGTGAACAGTCAGAACTATAGAAGCTGCTGGTGCTGTGATCTGTTTTAGCTGTGAACAGTCAGAACTGTAGAAGCTGTTGGTGCTGTGATCTGTTGTAGCTGTGAACAGTCAGAACTATAGAAGCTGTTGGTGCTGTGATCTGTTTTAGCTGTGAACAGTCAGAACTGTCGAAGCTGCTGGTGTTGTGATCTGTTGTAGCTGTGAACAGTCAGAATTATAGAAGCTGCTATCACTGTGCTCGCTGAAGTCATCCCTGAGGTGACCTGCCGTCATCGAATTCGGTACAGAAAGGTAGTTAAGTTTAAATATATTAGTTAGATATACCTATTTTTAGTTAATTGTAGGTTTTGTTTATCCCACGAAATTTTATATAGTTATATAGGCCTACATTTTAATATAATATAAAGTTTTAAAAAATACAACCACGGAATGTGAAGACATTAATTAAAAAGTCACATTTCACGAAAGTGAACAATTAATTATTGATTTTGTAAACATCCATCAAAAGCTGTTAAATCCCCTGAGTAGAATACATAAGATAGGATCTGAGTTGAATACATAAGGTAGGATCTGAGTTGAATACATAAGATAGGATCTGAGTAGAATACATAAGATAGGATCTGAATAGAATACATAGGATAGGATCTGAGAATACATAAGGTGGGATCTGAGTAGAATACATTGGATAGGATCTGAGTAGAATACATAGGATAGGTTCTAATATAACGTAATTGTTTTCTCATTATATTCGTTTTTTTTTTTTTTTGTTTTTTTAGATTTTGTAATTATTTTAATGAGTCAAATGCTCGGTCTAGAAACGTAACGCCGTTACTAACGGTAGTCTACTAGTCTATATATAACGCTTCTATCATGAGGTCATCATAGTTCCCATCCCCAATGCCGCTACTTCTGTTCTCGATATTACAGTAAACTGAAAGTCGATTTAAGAAGAAATATGCCCACACAGTGTGTGGCCCATAGTTGTCGCGGTCATCTTGACAGACTATTAACACATAAATTGTGAAGAAAATGCCCACTTTTTCGTTTATTTTATTACTTTTTCATTATTGTGATATTATTTATTTAGCTGAGAGAATTGCATTTTAACTAACCATGACTCAATGGCATGACAACAATATAAGTCATTATAAGTATTAGTATTAAATTAAAACAAAAAGAGGAAGGTAGTACTAGAAAGCCCGAAAATGGTTTCTCGGAAAGAAAATAGAAAAAAAAATCGGTAAAATCCTGTGGATATTTTAAATTTCAATGAGGGTTTATTTAAACGTTTAATGCTTAGTCCGGTAGTGACCTAGTGGGTCTGCCTGAGGCTGATACGACAGAGACGGCTCTTCAGTTGGCTAAATTTGTAACTATCATTCTAAATCTAATGAGTATAATTTTTAAAAATAAGATCATGTATTAATAATGTTTCAGTTATTATATCATAGCAGTGTCCAATGAAGTTAAATTAACACCGTTAGTAGCGTTCCGTTAGGGACTTAGCACTGGTTGAATATCCAATGTTTAAATATCACTCGGAAATAGATTGCTATTATTACTGAAACCGAAGCCGATACTGAAACTATGAACAAACCGTCGGTTTTTCAAATCAACGCCAATAACATTTAGCAGTTAAATTAATCAAGCCAAAATAATTTTAAATGTATTGTATTAATAACTATCCTGTTCAATCACTTGTTAAAATTTAAACTATTACTATTTTAAATATTTAATTTATTTTTAATTTAGGCAAAGTTAGGTAGGCCCTATCATAGACAGTTATAGGATAATATAGGTAACTATTTAGGACTTAGGCGCCATAGCCTTTAAGTTTTCTCTTTTTACTTAATATACTTTCAAACAACCTTGTTTTTTTAAAGGATCTGAGTACCTTTAAATTTCCAAAACATCCAAGATAATTATTCTCTCTCTAGCCCAATTAAATTTAGAAGGACTGCCAATTAAAGCATTTTATGATATTTTTGATGTATGAAAACATGGTTAAAATATATCTGAATTTCAGACCGAAAATAAAAAAAATTCAAGTAAAAGCTTATAACTTTAAAATTCCTTGAGGTATTGAGAGGAAATTTGAGTATGTTTTAAATTTTTTTCATCTACTCTCAAACTAAATGGAATTTACAGCTTACTTCAATTTTGTTGCTTACATATTGCTTACCATTCTGAATATCATTCATGCACCGAAGAAAGCATAGTTTAATTTGTTTAATTTTAACTAACAGTTATTTGGTACAGTAAGCTGTAAACACTTTGTCTTCTCTTCTTTTCAACTTCTTCAGGTCCTCAACTACAGGACGAGGTTGAAGCAGTTTCCTTCATGTGGGCCCCCACAACATCTGCCTCTCTTACTTAGCTTTAAACAGTTCTCCATTTGTTTTTTTCCAGGGCCCATCAATTAACTTGTTTAGACGATTTTCAGCGAGTGTTCCTTGTCCATTGCTATTTTTTCTTGTTTTGATTGCTTGGGTAGTTAGCAATTGTTTTCTCCCAAAGTTTTGTGTTGGGAATCTTAAATAGCCACCCGAGGTTCATGATTTGGCTGTGGTTATCTATTAGTAAATGTCTTTAATTTATTGTAATTTGGATTTGTCGCTCTTCAAATCCATGTAACACTTCTTAAATGTGTAATCTTTTAATATGTCACTTTTGATTGTATGCTCAATTTTTTTTAACAAGTGAACTATAAAGCTTTTGTAATTGGTATAGATTTTTTTTTTTGTTTTGTTTCATTGCAGATAACAGTTTTGATATAACCTTGAGACTGTTGAGAGTTTAAAGTAAAAATGTCAACTGAAGTATTTGCAGAGCAGCAACATGATAGTGTTATTTACAACATCAAATTACATAGTTAGATTCTTCTTTTTTTTATCTTAGAGTTTGGTTAACAACACACTTGAAATATCAAATCAAATAGGCCTACACAAAGTAAATATTCATTACTTAAGTTGGGGGGGGGGGGTCATTCACTAATAATGAGCAATGGATAAAAAGCCTTAGGGATGGGGGGGGGGGAGGTCCCCTAACTACATCTACCTAGTCCAAGGGTCGGCAACCTGCGGCTCGTGAGCCGCATGCAGCTCTTTTGATGTCAAATTGCGGCCTAATCAAATACCATAATATTGAAACAACAATTTTAAAAACTGAGAAAACTGTAAATTATACCTTTTGGCTCTTCCATCTCAAAAGGTTGCCGACCCCTGACCTAGTCCATTGAATGAACCTTCATCAGCATTATCAAATCTATTGATAAAATTATTTTGCATGCTAAATTTTTATCCTGTTTGATGTTCTATCCATAGCAGAAAGAAAGACCATAATGATGGAAAAACCTAAACTAATAATTGATGCAGATTTTATGATGCAAGCTGACCAAGAGGAGCAAACAGAAAAATATCAGAATGTAAACTACGGTAAATTGCTTGATCTAATATTAAAAACGTTAATCATGATGACAATAGTTTTCGTTCTGCTGCCACTGAATTTTTTTTTTTCTACATTTGTCAATGTTAAATATATGTCCTGTTTCATATGCCAATATTTCCCACAGCAACAAGAAAGACCCCAAAGATGGAAGCAGCAACAGGAAAGACCATAGTGATGGAAAAGCCTAGAAGGTTAATAGTTGATGCAGATTATATGATGCAAGCTGAGCAAGAGGAACAAACAGAAAAATCTCAGAATGTAAACTACGGTATTATTGATAGGAAGCATCCTCCTTTGTCATTAAGTCAACCAAAAGACCCGCATCCCATCCAGACCTGTAATTGTACTTTTGATAAACCTTGTGGGCAAAATAATTCTTGGCGATCAAGTACAATTTATTACAAGTATGTTTTTTTATAGATTGTTCAATAAAATTTATCGGATTTTTAAATCTATGAAAACTTTGATATTTAATTCTATGTTGTGTTTTAAAAAAAAGTGTGATATTCTTTACAGCGATACTTATCAAAAAGAACTCCACACCCAACTTCTGCATCTGAATCAGAAGAAAGCTGTGAAACCTTTTACTTACAGCTTTAACTCACAGGTATTACATAGCTGTACATAATTTAATTGTATAATGCTTTCCAAGAATGGGTTGTCTAAAATGTGGTTGAATTATTTACACAGTCCTAAGTAAATGACCAAGGGGGTATAACCCGACTTGTTTGCTTTGTGCATTCTATCACTCCTGAGGGAAAGATTGCTTGGTGACTGTGAGATTGTTAGCCTGAGCAGTTTGATAACAGACAAGGGTTTATATTTCGGTGACATTGGCTACCGCCTTCGTGGCACTTCCTTGGCCTCTGCTCTGGTGAGGCACTGAAAGGGTTCTACAGAACTAGCTGTGCAGTGGTTATGGTCTCAATATTGGATGAAAAAATTACACCTCAAACTTATGGGAACCTCAGAAGGAAAAGGTATTTTTATTTGCATGTCGGAAATAAAATTTCTGTTACAAACATCTTAGTTTTATGTTCTGATGAATTTCAATTTGTCTTAACATATTGATGTATTTTTTTAGGTGTACTCTGGATGTGACAACATATATATCATTAAGAAACAACTGGGTAACGGTGGATTTGGAGAAGTTTCTAAATTTTATGATACAAAAACCGAATGTATCCTGATTCAAAAGAAAGTAAGTCAGATTCATATTTTATTCAGTTGTAGAGCACCACTGATGTGTGCCACATTATAAATTATAACATACACATTTTTTTTGAATGTAATTTTCTGGAGGAAAATGTCTGCTGCAGATAATATATCAAAATATATGCCATATTTTAGATGATATTATTATAAAAGGGGTTTAAATGTATAATGATTGAACAAACACAATACACAAAATAAGTAACCAAACATTTATAAGAATTACAATTCTATTCATCAAAATAAATACCATTCCTTGTCCCAAATAAGCGGCTGTCCCAACTAAGCGGTGTCCCAATTAAGCGGAATCCACTGTATATTAACATTTAATGTTTAAATATACATGTATTTAAATATAACTATCTTCTTCTATACATTTATAAATATATAATGCATTTCATTAACTTTTGTTTAAATTCAAAAGAAAAATAATATTTGGTTCAACAGGCATTTATTAACTTCCGTAATTCATCACTAAAAAAAAATATACACAATCATGCTGGTCAATGTATTTAAACTTTTTGAGTAGACCACTTATTTAACACATACCCCTAATTTTCCCTGTAATTTTCTGAAGGCCATTGAAGGTAACATATAAGCTGTGTTCAATGTTGGGAGAGAATTTTAAATTGTGTGAGGCCTCCTAAACAAAATATTTCTGCGAAATGTAATGCTTGTGCACATCCTAGAGGAACATAAAGTGGTTAAGAAACAGATGAATTCTACACTTTATCTATCTATCTAATTATCTATTAGTTTTTTAGGCATATAGATTGCTTTTTTCTTTTCAGATAAAAACAGGAAGTATACAGTTGAATGAAGTGAAAGTACCAATTAAGTTTCCAAATGTAATAAATTTGGTTAAAATTTTGGGTTGTTTTTATGATAGCCAAAATTTCTATATTATTCAGGAATATGCAGGTAATTTTAAAAATGACTTTTTAAGCAAATTATAAAAAAAAATTTTTTTTAATGATCTTCATCATACCATTTTACGCATTATAATCTAGTCAGATCTAGTCAAAAAAAAATGCTATGGTTGTAATTTGATGTTAATAGTGATAAAAAAATATTTCTTTTCAATTTGATATCTGGATGTATTTTGTTTTTTGACTTTGTTTTTTAGTTTAAGTAGTTCTATTAAAGGGTATCTTTTTTTCATTATTTGGTTTTGTTTTCAGGTTTTTCGCTTTCCCAGCTAAGTAAAAATGATCAGGTTTTACAGTACCTCAGGCAGCCTCATGAAATACTTCTGTTCTCATTACAGCTGTTTACAGGTCTGAATGCTCTTGCAGAGCACGGAATAATTCATCGTGATCTTAAACGTAAGTATTTTTTCAGATTAAATAAAAAAGTACATTAACTAAATTATGTAATGGAAAATTCTCTCTATTAGATATAAATTTCTGATCAGTTTATGACATTTTTTAGTACATCAAGATGAGATGACATTATTTATTTAGAATTTTATTTTTTCTATTAATGACAAAGTAGGTCTTTTATTTTTGTTTAAAAAAAGATACTTTTAGATCAATCATTTTTACCTCTTAAAAAATAATTTTTAGCATACTTTTTCAAAAACAAATACTATTTTTATAAACTTTTGGGTAAGCAAAGTTTCCTGATGAATAACAGAGTCTATTTAGGCTTGCTGTCATTTAATCACTCAAACAGACTTATGACTCTTTCAACAGCTCAAAATGTCTGTTGGCAAAAGAAATCTGATGGCTCTTTTCTTGTTAAGCTGATTGATTTTGGCTCATGTCAGACAGATGCTGATGATAATAATCTATCTGGGCTGACAGTTGAATATCTTCCTCCAGATTTTAACCATGCAATCAGTGCTAGCAGGCGTCAAACCATGGTAAAACTTTACGTGTTATTATCCTGTACTTCAGGGGTTATTTATTTTTATTTTCTGGGGGGATGCCGATGGACCATCCTTCCCCAAATGAAGCATTGGTGCTGTACAGATCGCTGCCTGAGTAACACTACTCTAAAGTGACAGTGCAAATATTAATGTATTTAAATTGTGTACTATTTTAGACTAGCTGTACCCTACAAAATATTTACGCATGAGTGGGATTCCTATGCCAGTAACCACCATCCCAAGCATAATTCTCTACCATTCACACGACAATAAGCCTAAGTGTAAAAAATGTTACTTTGTGATTAAAAATTAAAGCAGTATTTAATTTATAAATAAAATAATATGATATTGATAACTGAGAATTTAATTTTTATCAAATTGAGATGAAGGCAATAAGCCATGATTAACATTTTAAACAGGAAACATTATACATGTATTTGATTCTTACTTTTGATTTACTGCAGACAGATTGGTGGAGTTGAGCCAAAAAATATTTATTTAGATTTTTACTAATTACACATTTAACCAAGCATATTTACCCCCTCTTTCTGTTAACTGTGGCTTTTTGATTGGTCACTTCTGATGCTGGTAATACTTAATTGCTTATTCACTTCGGAACAAAGGTACTTGTACTTGCACCTTGGGTATTTTGTACTCAGTCTTACTTGCAATTTTAGAAATGTTTTGTACTCATACTTGCACTCATTCTTGTACTTGCATGGTCAGTACTTGGAACATTTCTGGTGATACTGGTTCAACCTTGTGTATTTTTTAGACACTCTAGGAATTATATCCACATGGACCATTTCATTTGTGCATTTTAAGATGATCAACATGCATCTTTTTACAACCATTTTCAGGAACCAGTGCAGAAGATAAGATCTCTAACTGCAGCAGATGATGTCTGGGCTGGAGGCTTAATTATTCTTTTCATTTACAAAGGAAAACATCCAATGTTTGAGTTCCTCAATCTTGGGGAAATAAAAAGAGAAGAAAGAATGCATAAGGTAAGTTGTACAATACTTTTCACTAGATTAGAACTGTGGTTCATTGGTTTTGTAATATATCTTAATTTTTGCTACATGTGTTTGAAGATGCTTTGCTAATTATGACAGTAAAGATTTTTTATTCTCTGCCAAATATGGCCAATTTGGAAAGAAAAATTATAAGCGCTCCATTGTTTTCATATTTACTTATCTGTCAATATATATTTTTTAATTTAAGTTCAACTTATGTAGCGAGTTTTTACCTCTATAGGTACTTGTTTGTAAATGTTCCAATCATATAGTTAACCTTTATCTCAATTCACATTTGTTATTCTTAAAAGTTCAAATCATGTAGTTAACTGTTATCTCAATGCACATTTGTCTGTCTTGAAAATACTAATATGTATTTTTTTAATGAAGGTCAAATTATGCAGTGAATTCCTCTTGATTTATACACCACAAATAAAAAAAAGTTTTTTTTTTACTTTCTTATTATTAAGATTGGCCAGCTGTCTGACCCGTTAGGTGAATATTTTACAACTGGCTATTCCACCATAGATTTGCTTTTGAGCAATGTCCTGGTTGTTGACTCCTACAAAAGGTGGACAGCTTCTGATATTCTGGGATATTTAAGAGGTATATACATGTATTCCATTTTTGTATTTCATTTTTCTCATCATTGTACAACTTAAAGATGCATTACAGTCTTCAATGAAATTTTCTCAGTCCTTTTTTTTTGTTTCTGTGAACTTTTCATATTTTTGTAGTGGTCTTTTGTTGAAATTTATTTTTGTTTGTTTTTGATGCTTGTCCATTGATAGAAAACAAATCAAGATAAAAGTTGTATCTCCATTAATTTTAATTCATTTTATTTGTGTGTTTTTAATTAGATAAACTGCCAAAGTTTGCATGCTGGGAGATTGAAAAAACTTATGTTGAATCAGAATCAGTGCAGGTAAATTTTCGGTCAAGAATAATTTATGTTTCTCAGCCACATATCATTTTTTTTTTTTAAAGTTTATTGACAATGCTAGCTACTGATGCTTTTAATAATTTACTCTTATAAAACATCCACACTTGTGGAAACATTTACTGTAATATTTTTGTTTATTTAAATATACCACTCTAGTAAATATGGACTGTTCTTTGCATGGTTAGTCCCCTCATAGAATAGTCTCCCTTGTTATAACTTCTTACATGGATTTTATTCTGAAACTACTTCAATATATGAAGCATCAAACAAAAGCACTGTAATATCTAAAAAAGCTACTTTTTACCAAGGGAGCGAAGCTCAAATATTGTGATGGGATATAGTAAAATGATTATATTGTATGTATTTTGAACATCACATTTTTTATTTCATAGACTGAGAATAACTATTATAGCCACACACATATACCCACAGTAAAACATAAACTCATTTTTATATATTAGGATTTTACATAAAGAAATTAAATGAAAACTTTATTATTTTCAAATCAAAAAGAGACAACGTGGACCAATCATATTTGGTGGCCTGTTTAATCACTGTTGGGTTTCTGTCAACCAGCACCCTGACAAGTGTTCAATCGTGGGGACCCCCCCCCCCCCCACTACCACCACCAAACACCTTTTTGGCGGGCATTATCCCAGAAACATATTGTACATGTATTCAACAACCTCAACATGACATCAAAATTTTATTTTTTAAAGTTTAATAACAAGCCTTAATACCTATGAATGAAAACTTTTTACAAAAGCTGATGGCAGTCAGTGAATCTCCCTTGTTCCTTTACCAACCCAGAAACCATCATTGAGATTTTGGGGAGGGGGGGGGCGCTTTTTACACCCACAAAGCTATCTAGGCACCACACTTTTTTTTTCCAATTAACAGAGTAAGGAATTGTCTGAGCATTATCTTTATGTCTGCTCAACTTGTGCTGCTACTTTCTCTCTTTTCCATAGAGTCAAGAATCCTCAGTGGATGTTAATATTAAGAGGGATAAAGGTCAACGCAAGCCAATAATTCCCGACGATGAGAATCCTGTGACCGAACTTTGTGAGCAAAACATGGGAGTCAATTTGAAATGTGAGTCGTTAGAGATTGATTTCAACGGCTTAAACAACTCAAATCATAGAACATTTTTAGTGATTGGTTACCTGTGAGTGACATTGCCGGAGTGTGCTTAACTGACATCCTGAAGGTCTGGGGTACAAGTCCTGACAGAAGTATGGTGCGCAAGCCACTCAATTGGTTGAACACTTTAATTTTGTCATCTACCCTGTCACTATCAGTGTTCTTAAAGGCTCTTAAAACGTTCTTACACTGATTTTAATATAAACTTGATTTTTATATTATTAATTATATCATTAATATAAGATGGACGGATACAAAATATGTCAGGCCCAATATAAAAATATGTGTCAGATAAAATAAATTGGCTTGCAACACTTCCATGTTTATAAATTTATTCAGGTCAATACTGAGTTTCAATTTTTCATAAATTTTACATTTAAACCTTTCTTTTTTCCTCATCCAAAGATCTACAGCCGAATTCTTCATCAGCGCAGAAACTCTACAACCCCCTACTGGGAGCCATTAGACCAGAGTTAATGGAACACAACCGACATATGTACTTGAAAGAGTACTTTCCGTCTCATCAGAAATATCATCATTCAGGGCCAGACATTATGCTAGAAAAGAATAGTCCTGTCCCGGTAGGAACTCCAAGAATCCAACAAGAAGGATATATACTTGACGCTCCTAACCAAACAGTTGTTGGTGAATGTATGATGTCTGAAGATGAGCTTTCCTTTAATTCGCCCATTGACGAAAAATTAAAAAGTGGCAATGACACTCCTAATCCAGACTTTGGTGATTACTGTATGGTGTCAGAAGAGGAACTCTCCTCTAGTTTGATCATAGACATACAAAAAAAATTACCTCGTTTTGATATTCTTTTGAATGATTATGATTTTTAAGCAGATAGTCATATGACCATGAGAGTACATCAGATATCTACTTTACATTAAGCTTTGACATTTCTCCTTCATCTCATTGACTTGGCATGATATTCTTTATATTGAACTGTACCACATAAGCTTTTCTTTGTTGCTGGAACAATTTGTGTGTGTGTTACATTTGCTTGAACAATTTGTGAGTTTTGCATTTGCTTGAATCTTTTTTTGTGTTACATTTGCTTGAACAATTTGTGTGTGTGTTAGTTACATTTGCTGTTATTTGATTTGTATATTTATTTTTTATTCTGACATAATATGTATTTACTAGCAGAAAATTCATTTTTGAAAGGTATATAGCAGGTATGCTGAGTGTGGTTCTGTTTTTGATCTTTGAAAAAGTATCAAAATTATACACTTCTATATATACATATATATATATATGTAGAGAGAGAGAGAGACATAAATTATAATTTAATGTATATATGTATATAATATAAAAAATGTTTAGTTTTGTAAATATAAATGTGTGTTTTTCTATATGGATACTTAATGGTATAAAAATGTATTAACATTAATTATACATGTATATCTTAAATGGCCACATCTGTTGATCATGTATGTGCCTGGATATAAAACATTATAATTTTTCTTTAAATACATCTGTATTTAAATATATTTTCTACTTTTTGTTGAACATTGAGAACGTGTGGCAATGACTGTTGGGATCTGCTGCTAAGAACTCATTGACAAACTTAAGCCATCTCCAGAATCTGTCAGTTAAAATTTCTATAAAATTTCATTAGTTGCCAAAACTAGGTGCAATTGTTAAGTTCTATCAAGTCTTCTCCCACCAACAAAAAATAATAATAATATGACTATACATTTAACAAATTTAGGACAATATCAGTTTGGTCAATTAAAATGATTTATTGACTCCAAGCCATTTACATTAAATAAAATAAACAAACATAGGCAGTTGATACAATTGTATAAAAATGAAAGCAAATGTGCTTGATTCTGCGGCTAGTTTCATATTAACAATAAATAAAATAAAAAAAAAAGTAATTTGCAATTCAGAAAATGTAGCAGTATATGACACAGCTAACTAAAGTGTTCATCCACAGTTCATTAAAGTTTATATGAGCAGTGAAGCTCATGGATCATCATGACACCTATCCTACAATGAACTCTTATTCCATTACTGTGTGCTGAACATGTAACCAGTTTTATAGTGAACTTTCTGAAATAGACCCAAAAGTGTCCCTCAAAGGATGAGGTGTCACCTCTTGATCCTCAAGCCAGTATTACGACAGTTTGTGCAATGCTACATCCTCATCCCAGCCAAGATTCAAAATGATTACCCTTCCTCTCCATCCCCAAACTCCAATTACCCAACTGGATAGTAATTGTGTTCAACTTCTCTGCAACAAGGTTTAAAAAAAATCTCTGCATGAAAATGTTGATTAAATTTTAGGTGTCTATGTAGTGATGCACTATAGCAGGCGCCCTATGCAAATTGGAAAAGTTATGACAATAAGAATAAAACCAATTTCAGAAGTTTATTTCTGAGTTAAATGAAATAAAATACAGAGAAAGTTTAACTGTTAGGTTCTGCTAAAAAAAAGTTAACACATTTCATTATACTATCTCTAAACATTTTAAACTGACAAATAATTTACATAATGATAAGAAGAAAACCAAGAACTATTTGTTTGCCTTTACACTATTAACCAATGCAATACAAATATTCTTGTGTAGAACTGGTCCACTATTTGTTTTTTTTTTTAAATTGTTTTAAACTGGCCGAGTGTTTTAGAGCGCTTACTGTTAATCTTTTAGGGTGAGAACCAAGGAAATTTTCCCAGGTGTGGTGAAATTCGGTTTAATCCAAGTCCACCCAGCTTTAAATGGGTATCTGACACTAGTTAGGGAAGTAAAGGCGACTGGGCATTGTGCTAACCACAAAAACAGATGAATTCTAGACTTATCTACCCCAGTGTCCTATGAGTTTAAGGGAACTATATTTTTAAACTGAAATTTATAGATAAAATGGAAATACTGTTTGGAAATACTGTATGTCTTAAGCAAATCGCAAAGTTTTTTTTAACTAAACAGATGACTACAGAGGGTAGAAAAATAATATAAAAGACAAGCATTTTAAATTTATTGAATTATTTCTGAAACCTTAAAAAAATATTTCACAATTAGGAAAAAAAAAGTCTTTGTAAATGATAAACAATGTTTCTAATACAAAAAATTATCATAAGATTTTGTAACCAAAAAAGTAGTTATTCAATGACATTAACTCCATCCAGTAATTAAATTTTTCAGCAATATACCACCAGTGGTTACAATGCCTGTTGTAAATGTTATTCAGGCAGATCACTTGTCAGTCAAGATGAAGTCACCGGTGTCAACAATGAAGCTCCAGGGGTGTTTCGTAGTTCTGCTAGATTTGCCTTGGGTAGGATGTCTTTGTGTGTAGACAGCTGATGTAGTATCAGGGCAGTTTTTGCAAGCTTCGCTCTAACAGAACTCCAGGGAGACTGGCTCAGGTCATTCTGCCCAATCGTCTGGGAGATGTGTAATCTTTCCTGGCAGTTGTTGAAACATGTGACAAGAGCCTCCTTGCACATGGCTGCCAGTGTGTCTACACTGATGAGCTCTTCTCTGTTATACATTACACCCTCCAAGCACTGAAGTGCTCTCTGAAACAGTGAAACAAAAAAAAAGAGTTTGAGCTATAGTAAATAAAGTTTCTTTAGCCTTAAGGTTCGTCGGGGCAGATAAAGTGTAGAATTCATTTTGTTTCTTAACCACTACTTAATAAGGGATTATATGGTTAGCACTGCACCCAGCAGCCTGTAATCTTAGCACCCCCCCCCCCCCTTTACTTCCCTAACTTAAGTCAGGTCACCCATTTGAAACTGGGTGAACTTAAGGGACTTTTAACCGGGACCTGGAAAAATTCCTTTGGTTTTCATAGAGGATCAAACCTGGGACTTTGGTCGACATTTGAGTGCTCTACACTGCTCGGCCACTCAGAGTTATAGTACTACTATGAAACATCTGCAAACAATTAAAGAATAAGAAATGTGTGGTGAATATACATGGGTGTGTGTGCTCTTACATAACCTGATTTTTCCATTCATAAACTTTATGATTTTCTCCTTTCCTTGTGAGTAACAACAAAATACATTGTACTCAGCCATAGCTTGCCTGTATAAGAACTTTTCATCCATCACTTAATAAATTCTCATTTTGTTATTACTTTTAAAAAATGTATAGATAAAGATGTTACCTATCTATTTGTTACAAGTATAAAAAGACTATTGATAATGGACAAAGACAGGAAACATCACAGAAGCCAACTGAACTACTGTAAAGTACAAGCAGAAGATGTTTATAATTAAGTGATTAATGGAGACTTAAGGGGTGGTTTTAAGAAGTAGTCAGTCACTGACCTATCTAAATACTAACAGAGATCATATCGAATCCGTGTAATAATGAAATTATATCTGTAAATCTTGCATAATCACTATCACAATCATTAACAAAATCACTATTTTGGACACAAGGATTTACTTACTAACACTACACCAGCATCCTGAGATGCCAGTTTGGACACAAGGATTTCTACCACAGCGTCACAACTCAGTGAGCTGCACTTGGCCAGGAATGATTTGACATCAGAAGGGGACAAGTAGATGCTGTCGGCACCAGTTGATCCCTGTTTTAAAACTTTGGTCACAAAGTCTGTCTCTTCTTGCCAATCTGCTTCAGGCTGAAGTCTTCATAAAAAAAAGTTAAAAAAAACAACTAATTAAACAACAATTGTTATTTCGTTTCAAAAGTCAGGAAATAATATGAAATATATAGCATTCTTAGATGCTATTGGTCTGTGCACTATTAATGGTATGATATTAATTTTAGGAATTTGCATTTTATTAACAGTAACTCTGGCAGTGATAATTAAAATATTTGCTCAACTTAAAAGATGAAACTTACCATAAAAACAAAATTAGAAAATAATTTCTCAGAAATTATCTTTTCAGAGACATTAATAATCATTCTATCTAAAACCGTATCAATGAAGTGGCTGTAACGGTGCCACATTATTCCTTTAACATTATCAGCAGTTTGGTTATAAATTGTCATATTTATTCTAAAAATGTATTGGCCACATGGTTATAAATTGCCAGACTTTTTCTAAAACTGTATCAGTGATGCAGTTTAAAAATACCACATTTTTATTTAAAAAGTATCAGTGATGCAGTTTAAAAATATCACATTTTTATTTAAAAAGTATCAGTGATCAGGGCCCCCATGAGGGGGAGGAAACCCAAACACTTGTCATGGGCCCATCACTTTTAAATTAATTTTTTTTTGTAAGCAGTCTTGCTCAAATAGCTGAAATGTGGAACAAATACACATTACAATTAAAAGACTGAAAAAAATACATTTTTAAGTCCAAAAATATTTTATTCAATCTAATTATGTCTCATTCTGCAAAGTTATAATCTCTTTCTTCAGTAGGTTTATATCTCAATCATTTTTTTGTTTGTAGAAATGAAGGGGAAGTGTTGGAAAAAAAAAGGTGGGGGGGGGGGGGGAGGATCTCGATTAAATATTGTTTAAACTATTGGATAAAGCAAGTTAATTGCTCTCTTTCATCATCCAATGGAGACACTGTACCGTGGGTGTACCAGACAGTTTGGTTAATCACTTGTTGCACACCTGGCCAAATTTTCCTTTAAATTTTTAGGGGGGAGGGTTCATATCAAATAGATATTTTTTTTTTTAACTATAAGAAAGTTAGCACTTCATCCCTAGGCTGATAGCCAGACAGTAATAGACAGAGTTAAACTATCTAATGAAAGGTGGCAAAATTTGTGTTGCATATTCGCCATTAATTTGCAACATATTGGACAGTAAATATTATGTAGGATCTGTATTAAAAAATATATGTTATGCATTCTAAAAACGTAGTTCGTTCTTTAAAGCTTTCACGGATACAGTTTTAGAAAAAAATAAGGCAATTTTAAAACAGTATTGCCAAAACAGATTTAGCACTGACCTTAGTATTTTATCTTGAATAATTACAATATTATTTGTCTACTCTCCAGCAAATTAATCTTGTGTAATGAGAAATATGATACATTTGATGAAAAAAAACAACAAATGAACCATAATTTACTTATTAGCCTGCCTTCCTTGTTTTATTTCTTTATTTATCTGGCCTCTCTCTTTTATTTTTTTTTCCACTTGACGTGAATGGATTTATTTTTTTTTATACTTCAGGATTTCTTTTATTTTTTTTTTTAATACACCTAACTTATCATAATTTAACTTATACAGCTGACGTACCTGATGGTTGGATCAAACAAACTGTCTGTTTCCATACTTGGCTGATGAGAATTGCTGTCAGCGCCTCTACCATTCTCATCATTGTCACTGTCATCTTCATCACCCCAACCACCACCAGCTTTGCCCGGTTGGTGTTTTTTTACTAAAATGTATGTACACATTTTTTATCAGTCTTCGTTTTTAAAGCAAATTTTGATGAAATTAATTGCTATTGGATTCTAAAACAATATTTGTCCAGAAATTTTATAAATTTTCTCTTTAAGTGCCTGTGTCAATTTATTCTAATGTAAAGAAGCTTAATTTTTTTCTCAATACACTTCATGCAAGTTTCTTCATATTTCATTGAAGGAATGTGAAAAAGCTGATTATAATCAAAACAGTCTTCTTAATAACATACTAAGTTTTGCTTTAAAAAAATTTTCTGCTGAAAATAAAGTCAG
The DNA here is from genome assembly GCA_021962125.1 of Bulinus truncatus. Lineage (NCBI taxonomy): Eukaryota > Metazoa > Mollusca > Gastropoda > Planorbidae > Bulinus > Bulinus truncatus. The sequence goes on from JAGDYQ010000143.1 coordinate 1,094,703, forward strand.
GGAACAAAATTTATTATACCCGTGTATTTGCATTGATCTTATCTATCAAGTAGTTTTGAATCTAGGCCTTATGGGAACCTTCTGACTGTCAACCTCAATACCCATGTGTCAAACCCATCTCTCTTTCGTAACCTGAGGACTGTAGCTTAACAAGCAAATTTGAATTGATCATCTATGCCTAGTTCCCATTTAAAAGCTGAGACATGGTTAAAAAAAATCCCATTCCTCGAGACATGATTTGAATCCAATACATCTGAGTATTATTGTAAACACAGCATTACTGCCCCACTATAGAAGAATGATAGGGTTGAAGAAATAAGAAAGATTAGAAAGATACAGAATCTGCCATTTTTAGAATGCATCTAATCCTAATTAAAATGTATCAAGACCAGTAGTTCTCAAAGTGTAGCTCACAAGATTATTTGAAGTGGATTGAGGCCAACAAATTTAATAATTACAAAAATCAAGAATACATCCTAATATAGATTGTGGCCAACAATTTTAATAATTACAAAAATCAAGAATACATCCTAATATAGATTGTGGCCAACAATTTTAATAATTACAAAAATCAAGAATACATCCTAAAAATGTTTTCTTTAATCTATACTTTTTTTTATTTCATTCAAGTTACTTTCCCTCCCCTTCCCGCCCTCGCCGGCCGGAGCGGAAGATGTAGAGAATTCCACATCTTCTTTTATCACCCCGCTTTTTGAAGGGTTTTGTGGGTAACCCCCCCTCCCTCCCCCCCTTCCCCCCCATACCAGTTGGGCCCCCTTGGACCTGGGGGGGGTTTTGTGGGGCCATTTTCCCTCGAATCTCCCCTGGAAATTCCCCAGGGGCCCCCCCGAGGGCCCCCAGGACGACTCTCGGGTCTGTGCACGAGTTCCCTCTCGCCCCCCTTTCCCCCCTTTTTTTTTTTTTTTTTTTTTTTTTTTTTTTTTACATGTGGGATGCATAAAATGAACAGGCTTTTTTGTGGGTCGCAGATCAGCAAAATTTGAGAGCACCTGATCTAGAAACTGAAATGTTCATATAACGAGGCTACGCTGAAGAAACATGCAAACTCTAATTCACATGACCCTAATTAAAAAAATATGGTTCAGAAGTATCAGGACACAGTGGGTTTATCAGAAATGAAAAAATGAGCCCTGGAATAAAAACTTGACTCACCAGTTCGGGAAAGAATCTGAGGCCCACCAGGCTTCAAAGATTCCTGTGGAGAAAATGGCGATGTTTGCTCCACATGACCGCTGACCACTGGTGGCTTGTAATTGCTAGCTGAGCTGCCGAGGTCCAACTTTGCCAGAAGAGCTGCCTGTCTGTCAGCAGCAGTCTCTGTAATCTTAGCACCAATTTTTTCAATCCCGTCAAGAATAAAGTCTTCTATTCCTCCTAGAAATAAGATGACATAATGTAAAAAAAAAGGATAATCTAATATTTGTAATAATAAAATCACAAATCAAACTTACACTGTATAATGAACACCATCAGCAAATTTTTAATCTTCATATTCACATTATTATTAAAATTCACATGTATGAATTGTTTTAAGCCAGACCCGAGACTTGGGTTAGACTAGTACGGCTTAAAACTCTTCTTGAACAAGTAAATATAAATATATGAAGCATTAAAGGTTGTGATAGCAACACCACCCCTTATTATGCCATGGCTACAGAAACATTTTATCTTCTCTGATAAGGTAAGGGTAAGGGAACTTTACTAAATGAACATTTAGAGCCATAGAAGCCTAACCCATATGTGGGTTTGGTTTAGACTGGCTTAAAATGCCTCACATACACGTTTTATCCCATTCCAGAAAAGCATACAGTGATGAATTTCACAACTTGATCATGTTTTAAAATACCATAAATTTAAATATCAATTTCACCGTAAACCTACTTGTTTGATTAATTGGAGTATTCCCAAAGCCTTGCAGTGATCCTTTGCTTTGTACTGGTCCAAGTCCTCCTATTAAAAAACAAGATTTATACACTAGAAAAAATACTATTAATAAAAAAAAATGATTTCAATGTTTCTTTTAATGGTAGTTCATTTTATTCTTAATGCAAGAGCTTTGATAAAAGTTGTTTTTTTCAAGTCATCATAAGGACATTTTTAAGAGGCAGTGTACTTCTCAAAACTCTCAACTATTTGGGCTACTAAAGATTATTCTAAAAAAAAAAATGAGTACAATTATTTTGTACCATATTTAAAGGTTGCTGGTCTTTCTGGGGCTGATGGATGGTCAGGGGATTTAACTCCCACAGAATCATTGTTGTACAAAATTTCACACAGCTCCTGGAGATAAATATACTTTATGACACAATCAGATGACAATATTTTTATATAAACAAAGCTAGGGAAAAAAACTAACCAACAAAGATGAGTTTTAACCAAAAAAAGCATTTCCTTTATCACACCAACCTTTGATATTTTGCGCACTGAAAGATAAGGTGCATTTCCGTGCATCGGATGAGGAAGACCACCAAATTCTAAGAGACAAAACAGTATGGAATGATAAATCTTTTTCTAATCTAAGACAGAAATCGCAATTTTATCTAAAATCAGTCAATACGTTTTGATGCGTGTCAAAATAAATTATGAACTGTTAAGTAAAAAATTATTTATCTAAATTCTACATAATTCAGTCATGTTAGTAACTAACTCTATACAGTGTATGTATAAAGTGTGAGCTAAGAAAAATAATAATTCAGAAATAGTCACTTTGATATTGCTTATTTTTTAACCCATTTAATCATGTTATTAAGTAACTCTTTTAAGCATATACATACAGATTCAGATAAAAAAAAAAGTGTGAAAATAGTTACTTGTACATTCTTTTATGACATCAGAATACTTGCGAATGGCAGTAAGAAAATCCTTGCTGCCGTTTTCTGTCAGATGTTTAATCACCTTTAAAGCCTGCAATAAATTCAAACGTTGTTTGATGAGTACATTTAAATAAAATATCTCAGTGAGTTATTGTAAATTAGCCAAGATATGTCAATCAAATCTGATAGCTGATAACTTTTAGTAAATTAATATCATCTGAAATATGCCTAAATAATACATAAATGTATATTCATAAATAAATTCCTTACCTTGACCTTGACATTACATGACTTTTGTCGAAGACGATCAGTTAAAAATTCAGCCAAACTTTCACTGAACCCAGCAGACTCAAAGCTTATTTCTGAAAATTAATTAATCAGAAGTTATTTTCTCGTGTGTTAGAAAAAATAACTGTCAATTTAAAAGTCTTGCATTCAACTCTTGTGAGTGCTAGAATTTTTGTTATGGATCTAGAGGAGATCCCAGAGTCCACCGACTTCTAACAGAGCACATGGCATTAGTAGGAGGGGAAATGTCACCTAGATTCCTCAGGGTTTTAAGTTATTTTTTTTTCCCCATTCTTTTTGCAAAATACATGTATTTTTTGGCAGGAAAAGGAGATCCTCTTTCTTGGAATTAATTTCACCTTTTATATTTGGGTAGGTATACCTTTCACCTATGATTGGGTAGGTATTTCTTTCTCCTTTGTTTGGGTAGGTATTTCTTTCTTCTTTATTTGCATTATATGATTAAGTAAACATTTCACCATTATATGATTAAGTAAACATTTCACCATTATATGATTAAGTTAACATTTCACCATTATATGATTAAGTAAACATTTCACCATTATATGATTAAGTAAACATTTTAATGGAAAATGAACCTGACATAAAATTTAAAATACAAGGGAACTTTTCAAATATTTTAAGTATTTTTTCAAAACATATGTTAAATATTTTTACATATAGTTTAAGTGCTCATTAGATCACAATATTTTAATAACAATGAGGCTTTGTTTTATTTCATTAGTGAAAAAAAACAAACAACAGCATAAAAACCTTTTATTTCTTTAAACATGTATCCAGGTGTTGGGTTCTCATCATCTGATGTAGCTTTCAGAATTATACCGATCTGAAATATTAAAAAATAATAACATATTGGCTTTACACTGGTTTATAGTACTACTTTGAAACGTCAGCAAACAATTAAAGAATAAGTATGTGGTGTCTATCAATGTGGGTGTGCTCAAACATAACCTGATTGTAAAAAGTAATTTCCATCCACATCTTTATAATTTTCTCATTTCCTTACGAGTAGAAGTAAATACATTTCACTCAAACATAATGTGTCCGTACAAGAACCTTTCATTCATCACTTATGAACTTCTCATTTCTTTATTAGTTTAAAAAATGTATTGATACAGATGTTAGTTAAATAGTAGTTAACTCTCTTGAGTATCTTGGACCATATGATAATTGGTTCATGAACTATGATTATGAAAAAGTTTTGTTGTTTAAGAATTAAGAAGTTATTTAAAAAAAAAGCTAGTGTGAATAAATATGTAAAAAAATAGAATGAAGCAAATTTTAAAGAAGGTGAAAAACTTTTCTTGATATGTATCAAAGAGAGGCAAATCGCAGATGACAGTATAATGATGACTCAATATGTTTATCATGCATGCATGGTTGAACAAAGGTTTGAATGGTCAATTATTAGTGTTGTGCTGAAGTTTTTCAAGAATAATGGTAGAACTTTCATGGAGGCCTAATTACATTAAAATTGATGTGAAATGGTGCTGGAGTTTAATCCCTTGTTTTGGAATGGTTGCTTATGTAGTGTGACTTATATTTTAAATACCCATTAAAGAAGAAAAAAACCATATGAACATTTGATACTATATAATATATATTATATCAAACATTAATGTCAATATATTTGCACTATTTTTATATGACCTACAAAAGCTTATTAAAAGTTATTTCAATATCATATGTGACATAATTGCTTTTAGAATTAAAGTATGATTTAAGTTATAAAATATAGATTATAGGGCAGGCCTATATTATATACCCAATGAACAATTAATAATCTAAAATACATAATATTGATGTGAAATTCTGAAATCATTAATACTA